>APFE031378731.1:655-16286 GCA_000404065.3 Pinus taeda
TTTCAATCTGATGCTTAGAGAGAAAGTTATGATGATTTTCCCCAGGTCACCTGTTTGGAATGTAATTCAGGAGTCTGCAAAAAGACCAACTTCCTCAGATCATATCTCCGCAAATATAGCATGAAATGCTCTGAAATTCAAATCTGAGGTTCAACACGATTTCTTCTCAAATATATTTTTTTTTTAGCTTCTAAAACATTGCAGAAAAAAAGCTATAGCGAAAATTCCACGATGACCTATTTGGAGCAGCAAAACCCTAGAATCCAAAGCTTTGATACCAAATATTATGAAACTAGCTCAAAAAATATAGAAAAGATAGATCAACACCTTAGAATTAAGCCTCTTTGAGGGGGAAACATCCTTTACATTACATAAATGAATGATTCCTGGATGATTCAAATGACAAAACCTCCTTTCTATATATAGGAGATTAAGGAGCCACAATATAACCCAGCCGACCTAACAATAATAATATAAAGCCACAAAAATAACAATAGAGGGATTCTATGGGGCACAGTAATAACAATATGGGGGCAATAGGGGCACAACAATATTAATAAGGGATACAACTACAATAGTAATGGGGTAATCACTAGTATTATAGGGACCCAACAGGTACTGAGATTTCTCATTGACATAAAATTGCAACTTCCATTGAATTAAACTATTTCTTGTTTTAGGAACACTTCATCATTCCCTCCAAGATAGGCTAATTAAATGGCCAGGAATAGCTTGTGTGGATCAAATATACTTGAATATTTGCAGAAGCACTTGTATTTATTTATTTCTCTTGTCTTTATGTGATGACTACGTTATTTTTGTTTGGGGCTAATAACTTCAAAGAGAACTTGAAAATAGTCATGACAATTTTTCTACTCTTTTTAAGAGGATGAGAAAATGAACAAACCTATTTTGGTCCCACTGAAATCATAACTTTCCATTTCCAAAGAAATCTATTATTGGATGTGGTATTTGCTTGTATCCGATGCTTTTCATATACCTTTTAAAAGAATTTATGATAACACCATTTTAGAATTCCTGATCCATTCATAATGCTACAAAGGGAATTGTGACAACTATTAATTAATATGGGTCTAAAAAAAATATTGTAAAGTTTTTCAGATGATCTGCAGATAATTCTTATTTCATGTGATACCTCTGTAGTGATTCTAATTATGTGGATCTGTTTTAATGTAGATAACCACAAATTGATCAACCAAACTGAGCCATTCATACAACTTTTTAAATGACTCATCCACACCAATTGAAGCTATGGAGGATTATTTATAATGCCATGGAAATATAAATGCTATGGTTTATTGGGAAAATTTAGAAATAAAAAAAAATATGATAGGTTTCTAGTATTTCTTGTCGAGTGATACTCAAACTCAACTCTACTTGAAAATAATTAGTATCTTTTTTCCTCTGCCTAAGTTTTGCCAAAAATATTTGATTCTTTTGCAATCATATTTGAATGATACCTTCATTCTCTTTTGTTTGATTTAGACATTCATATATTCAGCCCATAATAAGAGACTAGATTGTCACTATCAATTAGATGAATTACTACCATAAAGGTACAAAGAGCTCTGGTTCTTTGCTCTCTCCCAAAATTTGGGTGTCTTTCTTTGATTTTCATAACTAATCCACTCCAAGCATTATCCCCCTTGTAACTTCTTGATATGTTGTGAAAGTAGTTGCAACATAGGTGTCCACTAGATGAATATTATCGAAGCACTTGATGCATATGAATGATACCTACTTCAGTTAAATAAGTGGCTTGTGATAATTTCAATGATTTCTCATGCATCTTAGACAACATATTACACCCAAGTCAAAATTTTTAATTATTCTAGAATATTTTAGAATGCATCTTGCATAATAACCCAAATTAACTAGGAGTATTTCACATGATTTTTTATGATAGGACGAAATTTTATATTAAATTGAAATTAGATGGCAAAAATTATTTACATAGAATATAGGTCATGACCTCTGAACACTTGGCCTCTCAGTTAAATAGATTTGCTTCTAAATATTTGATTTGGAGCTCATAATACCTAGTCTATCACTGAGTTCCAATGATTTTGATTACTAATGACAAACTGCTCTTATTACATGGCTACAACACTTGAAAACCATGTAGGTTGGATGACACTTCCCATATGCAAGAAATTCTATGGATTCATTTATATGAAACATAAGGGCCTATTCATGTAAGTTGTACAAAACATGGAAATGTGTACAGGTTTCAAAAATGAGAATCCTAGGAAACTGACCCCTCCAAAATGGCTACATGGGAGGAATATGGTATATAAAAAATACTAAAAATGTAGATATATAGGTTATTTTATTGTCTTTACTTTTTTTTTTTTTGAATACACATTACCTTGCAAGAAAATTAGCAACAAAGTAAGAATGATACACATAAATGACATTTTGGAAGAAACTCCATTTGTATATTAACTCTCATAGATGATTACATGATGTAAAACCCCATAACTTGGTGGTAATGATTAATTCTAATCCCATACCCTCATACATGATAGAATCTAGTGGAAACACTAGCATCTTATTAGGGTTGAAGTCTAAAAACTGTTAACTTTGCTTAATTATGAATGGTATATGAAATTATACATATGAAGTTGATGTTGGAACAACTCTCAAACATCCTAAAACAATTAATAGTAATGTTAAAAATTTAGGTAAAATGATAGAAAAGGTAAGGTAAGGGAAAATTTCAACTTCCATGTTAAGAATTTAATACTCTACCAGTAACTTCTAAGGTGACAAACTTTACATGGCTCAATCACCTATCTGGAATTAAAGGGTCATTGGTGTGCATAGTGTGATATTTTACTATGGATATGATGCCCCTCCTGAGCATCTGGGTGGGCCAACCATCTATCCAAGCATCCATAACAACAGGACATACATCCACACTTCAAGACACTTTAAATGGTGGCACTTCGTTCACAAGGCATGCTTTCTCCTTATCAAACTAAATAGTTTAGAGCTCCTCATAACTATGTGCCTTGCTGGTCCATCATTAAATGCACAAATCATTTGTTCAAATTAGGGTGATTAGGATGCATTGAAAGTTATACCATATGAAAGAAAAAATCTACTATTATAAGATCACATTGTCTTTGCTCTTCACATACATATCATAAATGCCACCCATTTCCATGTGCCTTGTTGGTCTATCATTAATGACACAAACCATTTGTTCGAAATAGGGTGAGTGGGATGCATTTAAAAGTTATGGCACTTGAAAGAAAAAATTCACTATTACAAGATCACACTTTCCTTGCACTTCACATACATATCATAAATGCCACGCATTTTAGTTGTCTTACATGGTTTAGTTGGAATGTTGTTGGTTATTTTGGTGACAAATTCTCATCAACACAAAATTCATCATCAAATGTCATCTCTTTCTCTTCATTTTTCATTGACATTAGGTTGTGCTAGTCATATTTTTTTCTTGGGTGCCAAACCATCAACCCTTTGTTGCTCCCTTTATACTTTAGGGATTTTTTTTAGAGTCTTCAGGGTTGCAAGAGTAAACATAAACACCATTTATGGAAAGATGCATAAAATTAGCATTAACTCCAGTACAACTGCACATCCAATGTGGACGACAAAGCTTTGAATTAGATGAAATGTTGATTCCCCCAACATCCTTGGGTCCCTTTTTCTTTCTACGTATTTCCACAACAGATACATGGAATTTGAGAAAGCCATTATGGAGATATTTGAGTCAAGGTTTCAAGAAAAAAATTGAAAATGAAATTTCAACAGTTGAAATTGTTTAAAACATTTAGAAATATTTCCACAATGGAATATTTGAACATCAAACACATTGTGCACTTCACTTGTTCACTATCTATTGTTGTCCATGTATTTGTTGCAAGAAAAATGCATTAGAGAAATTTTGACGTAAAAAATGGGCCTCAAAACAAAAATGTACAAAAAAATCAAATTTATAAGAACCAATAGGATTCAATATGATAATGTCAACCATGGGGGATGATTCACCATTTTTGGAGTAAAAAGGTAAAAAGATAAAAAAATTAAAAAACTAAAAAAATCATTTTTACAACTCACATTTTCAACTTATCTCCCTATGATTTTACTCAAATTTCGAGTGGGAGCACTCGTTGGATGCAAAATTTATTTTTTCACCAACAAGTACCTATGTTGCATATTTTTGATGGACCCTACAACACAGAAAATGTGAAATACATGAAAAAAACATAATTGCAATTACATGTTTTCATGTATTTCACATTTTCTGTGCTGTAGGGTCCATCAAAAATATGCAACATGGGTACTCATTGGATGAAAAAATAAATTTTGCATCCAATGAGTGCTTCCACTCGAAATTTGAGTAAAATCATAGGGAGACAAGTTGAAAAAGTGAGTTGAAAAAGTAGTTTTTTCTTTTTTTCCCTCCAAACTTGATGAAATAACCTAATCTTGTTTTATTATTTCCACTATTATTTTATAATATTCCTTAGGAGGACCATTTTAGACCTCAAAATTTCTTTAATGGGCACTGAAATCTCCATGTTTCTTCTTCATCACCTTTGTAGTGTACTAGGGTGATTCTTCCCTAAGGTTTTTTAGGGTATTAGGGTTTCAAAGAATTTCTTTTACAAATAATAATTACTTCAATATAAATAATGTACTCGTTAATGATGGTAACAACTTCTCAACCATGCAATAAGTTGAACAAAGAATTTAATGAAATCTAATTCCAATCACCAATTGTGATGGATCAAACAATGTATACATCAATCTGATATAATATAATTGACCTCATGTTTAATAGTGACAGACTAAAACTATTTGACAATTGAAAATATATCCTAATCAATTATTTTCAGGTGCGACCGATTACAAGACTTTATATGAAGTTTGTTATCCTAATCAATGATTTTCAAGTGCTACCGATTACAAGACTTTATATGAAGTTTGTTATCCTAATAAATGATTTTCAAGTGCTACCGATTACAAGAATTTATATGAAGTTTGTCTTCCCAAGACGTATAAGTTCCATAAATTGATCAACAAATAAAATACCGATGTCATCTTTTGCATACGTACTGCATTGTTCTTGAGCTGACCACGTTGAACTCTTGAAATTTTGCTTGGTCAACCTTTTTCTTATAAATATTTTAGGCTGCCAATAATGTTGACCATCATTTACTAACCATGCAAGGGGTTGATTTATTCTCTCTCACTTGCAATCATAGAAAAAAAAACTTATCTTCGTTTTGATGCTGCCTAGTTACAAGAGGGTGTTGGCCCTTGCTTCAATTCTTCACAACTTCCAAATTATCGCCATATTATTGATTGATTGTCTGTAACTACCTTTCTTCACGGTGATTCCTTACATCACTTGTTCACATCTTAATTTATTACGGGTTCTTCCTTTTATTCTTATGTGGCGATGGTCAATTTCAATTTTTTTTCTCTCTTAGCTTCAAAAATGTTGTTGCTCCCAAGTTGCCAATGCTTACCCTTTCACTTGATGCAATTCAAGGTTTGGGTAGATGTGAGTGGATCCTTGTTTTACTAGTGGTTGTTCCATAGACGAGATTCTATCTAATATTAATATGCCACAAATCCTCGCTCGCTTGTATTTGACAACTGCAAAGAAAACATTGCCAGAGAATGCCCACCTTGGAATTTAAAACTAAAAAGAGGGCCTTCGCTACTTGGAATAGGGAATTCAATGGCCAAGAAAAGCACAAGAATATCCCTTGCTACCTCAAAATATGAGCAACATGAAATCACCAAATTTAGCTTTTCACATAGAAACTATTTGCTTAATAAAAAAAACCAAGTTCCTCCCACAAGGATATATTGTCTCAGAACATGGTAGAGATTTAACTTGTGAACCAAACTAAACTTCTCCTACACAAACCTGTTCCAGAACAAGTGAAGAAAAATAAAATAGAAAAAGGAACTAACTAGGGTGGAATCGTTCACCACCGAAATCAATAGGGTAAAAAGTGTCATAAAACCTTAAGAGCCTCAGGCTAAAATCTAAATAGAGATAAATGATCCAATCTCGTGATGATCAAAATGAATTCATCACTCTTATTTATATAGATTTCCTAGAGGGGTCTCTCCTCAAATGATTGAGTAAATTTCACTTCAAACCCTAGTTTTGGGTTTCTTTTCCCAACGGCCCGAAAACTCATGCAAAATTGGAAAATTTGGGGTTTTTCCTCTTTATTGAGGATTGTAAGCTATGATGATCAATAATCTATTTCGTCCTTTAGGCAATTAATTTCCTGGGAACATTACAACTTTTGTATTGTTTCGTCCTACAATTTGATAATTAAAGTGTCAAATTGAAGAGTATTTTTATTCTTTTGAGTTCATAAGAGTGTTCGGGAAGTGATGGATTATAGTTTTGCAGGAGGGCACACCTTTCTTTTTAAATTTTTGTTTTTGTTTTACTTAATTTTTTATTTAATTGGCATGCAAAATTTTCCTTTAAGAGTATCGGATTTTAGTGTTCACATATAAATCAAGGAATGTACTTTTTTTTAGAGGAGGTCCCTGCCATTTGCATTGTTTTTCTCTTAAAAAAAAATTGACATGAAAATGTCACCCACAAGAGTACTCAAATTTTAGGGTTCCTGTCCCGATATGAGTATATGTTTTGTTCTTAAGTGTGCGAGTTAGCTACTCATACTTAGACATGGTGGATACTAAATGGTGTGTAGCTGCTCTTGAACTAAGTATAGGGTATGCATATGACTATGCAGCGATGTACCTAAGCTAGTGTATGTGTATCTTGAAAGTAGATCAAATATTTCAATCTTGATTATAAAACGTTTTGGGAATTTATCATAACTTTTAAGCCAAATTTTAGTTTAAAAACTGGTGTGGTGAAAGTATGGTGTTAGCATTGGCATTACACAAAAAGTACTTGTATTTTGAATGGTATGATTATTTCAATGCATATGTTTATTTAATATTTGTTGAACCCTTGAGATAATGGTCTAATATAGGTTTATTGATTTGTATTTTGGTTTGTACCTTTTAGCTCCTCTATTGACACTGATTGATTTGTCGAGACTTGATCAAAAAATTATGGATGATGCAATGGTTAGTAATAATACCCTTTTTTATTCTTTTTTGGGGGTGTTTTAGGAACTCCTTATTGTTGTTATTAATTTTTACTTTTACCAGTTAGATCACTTATATTTAGAACACAAAATGAACAATAATAATAAATTCTTTTATTATTTTCTTCGATAAATAAAGTACACTACATGTAGGGCTCCAACCCTTAGATGAAGACACCGATATTCAATCTCCCACGTTCTCACATGTATTTTCCATGCACCAACTTGCACTTTCAAGGCTCCAACCTTGTCAATTTTGAGGCACCAACCTCAAGGGATCCAACCGTATATCTGGTTCAGGCTCTGACCTGGTTTCATGAGGTCTCTGATCCTCTAGGGCTCCAACCCTATCCTCCAAGGCACCAAACTTATCTTTTCAAGGCTCCAAACTCTTGGGATCCAACCCTTGCTTTACTTCATTAAGATATATTTGGTTATACTTTACGGCTCCCAATGTCTTATGCAACGAACCCTGTCAATATTCAGTTATGCCTCCACTCATTTTGCACGCCACTTCATCAATGAAAACCTTGTTCTTCACATGGAGGTGTCTCCATTGTTCTTCATGGTACCCAAAACACTTTCTCCAAGGTCACCACATGATGGCTAATGAATCATGGTATTCAACATTATCTCCAAAAGGTCTTCAAGTCATGTATCTAAGAATGTATTCCAAGAATGTCTCCAAGGTCAGTCAAGGCAACTCAATAAGAATTCTTCAATATAGGATATTATGCAATATCATTTCACAAATAATCCAGACAAGGTCTTCACAAGTTCTTCAAAAAAATTCCAAGGTATCTTTGATGTACTCCAAAAGACTCTTAAAAAAAAATGCTCCTTCAAGGGTACTTTAAAAGATGCTCCAAAACACTATGTTGACCTCAATCCTCCATCAAGAAAATATTCTTCTAAAGCTTTCCTCAAATGTTTCACTTACCAAGTCTTGTGCTTCACTAGTGCTTGACTTTACTTATGCTCTTGTCCTAACTTGGATTTTAGAGCTTATTGTTAAAGTCACTGCCACAGGGAGTTCTCAATCATCAAATCAATGTTAATAAGCTTTTGCACTATACTCCACTATAGTGTATCTATCATTGACCAGAAAGGTGAGACACTATCTAGGACCACATTCTTCAATAATCTAAGCACTATTGAGCACTATCCAATCTGGGTATTATATTAGCGTCACAAACCAAGCTACAATACAGTAATCTGAGGTCTTCGAGTGTGCATTCCTATTAGAGCTTTTGTGTCTTCTTTAGGGAGAGTAACCCTCTACACAGTCCATGTTCTGTTGCACCATTGTACCCTGCCTAATCTAAGAGTCCTGTTAGTATAATAAAGGTCGAAATTTTTTCTTCTAATGAAGGCTGAGAAAAAATCCTGTAACCCGTGATGAACACTATTTGAGAAACAAGTTTATATAGGTCCAAGACACTGATTTGCAGGTATGAGGAACTGAGTTGCAGGTCCACAGAATAGAGTTGTAACTTTGAGGAATAGAGTTGCAAGTCTGAGGAATTTAGTTGCAGTTTCGAGGAACAAAGGTTTGTGCATCAATATGAGGTTACTTCCTGTTAGGCCGAGGTCGATGCCCTAATTGAAGACCTAAATTATTCTCGAAGACTTCACATATATGTGTTGCAAGAAGCTTCAGAATCCTCAGTCTACTACTTAAGAGACTACTTTGTTTATATGTCACAAAGTTATAGGTCCAAAAAAAATTCTTCTCAACCTCTAATTCTCCTCTTCTCAGTGTTGTAGTGTTTAGTGTTTTCATCTTTATGTAATCCTTGACAGAGTTCCTTATCGTAAAATGTGGGTCCGAGCCTTTATTTATATGGGTTCTGCATTGATATGAAGGGACACATCTATCTAGCATAGGCCGACATGAGTGACAAAGTGTAGGTTGATTAGACTGCAAATATCTATATATCTATATATTATTATATATATTATTTATATATATATATATATACCTTAAAAATTCAATATCTCATCAATCACCAGGATTTTGGGGGCAAGTAATAACTCATTAGAAAGAGGAAAAAATCCTCTTTAAGATGGTATAGGACTCATTATGTAAATATTCCTCCAAGGTGTCAAAAAATGTTTTTCCTTGTGATTACCCTTGAATTTTTGTGCATAAAATGTTTGGGACATCATGAGGTCATAAGTGGCTTCTTCATTGTTATGACTCCAGCTATGTCTTTATATTATTTTCATGTCATCATGAAGTCATCCATGTAATCATATGTCACTAAGTGATTAATTATAGTGTCAACATGTAATATTGCAACATTCATGTCATCAAGAGCCATCACATATGACATCATCAAGTATATTCCTCCACATGTCATCAAGGGCTTGTAAATTAGATACATCATTGGTACTTAAGGTTTGGATCATCAATCCAAGCACATGATTGACACTTGGAAATATCATAGTTAGTTCTAGGATATCTTAATATTTCTTCATTGGTGGCATGACATATTAATAGCTTGACATATTCATTGATGGCATCTTTATCAAACAAGAGTTTTTTCAACATGTACCTTATCATCATCTAGAACCAAGCATCTCAAGAATACTTGCCATCTCGGTCAATGCCATATTGACATCAATGACAACCTTGACTAACAATCTCCCCATTTGTCATTTATGGAAATATTCTTTCCCTTGTAACTTTCTCTCGCCCTTTGACATCAATGGAAAACGGGGTGCCCAAGTACTCCCCCTGTCAAGTTGCTTCCTTCTTCTGGCAATGTGGTCTATGATAGATGTGTTTACATTTCTTCATGTGATGAACCAACTCCCCCTACCTGCATAAACTCCTCTCGCTTCTTTAGACAAGAAATATTTCTACCTTATGATCAAGTGGAAAAAATCTTCAATAATAGTCCATCGCATAAGTAAGGAATCATGTTCTTCAATGGAGTTTCTCCCAAGTGATGATCTATAAAAATATGATTGTCCATGTGTGACTCATCAAGAATTTCATAGGGCCCATTCATGGATAGCTTCTGTAATAATTATTAAGAGCCATAAGATCCCCCTAATAGTATGCATGATCTCCTTTGGTAGAGTCTCGTTATCAAACACTTGGAATATCAAGGATGACATCATCATATCAACAACATGTGTTGTTGTGTGGAGAGATTTTTGGATCCAATTTTCTTCCTTCACCATACTTGCATAAATTTTTTCTCTAGATTGGATGTTATGGTTTTAGCTTGTTTAGGGACCCATATCAAGTTACAATCATGATCCATATGTCCAATTTTATGGAAATAAAAGCACTCCATCTTATGCATGAATGAGTAATCATGGATTCTTCTTGAAAAATGCTTCTAGGAGATTGACAAGGACCATTATATTTGTCTTTTTGATATGCCCTACAATCATTTTCCATGTCCCCAAAGTTTTTACAAGAATGGCAATAACCAAGAAATATACTTTGGTACCTGGGAGATTAATATTTCCTTGATGTACTTCTGAAGTCTTTTTTCCTTGGGATTCTTTGATGATATTCATTTCCTTTTGTATTCTTGACACCATCTACAAGTCTCCTTGGAGTAAGATTTTTTCTAATGTTGTCTTGATTCTTCTCCTTGCCTTTGTTGGAGCTAGGAGCATCAACATTTCTTCGAGTCTTTCTCACATCCTTCATGTTTGAAGCATTATCATTCTTGCTTGAGCATTCACCTACATAGCAAAGACCTGATTTATCATGGGGATACCTTTTATGACTTAGGATATCATCTAGGGTTTGAGAAATTTTCAAGTTCCTATTTAGCAAGTCAACTTCCTTTTTAAGAAAGACAATTTCTTCCTTCATTTCCTTGCATTCTTCATCCTTCTTTGATAGAATTATCTCCATTTCTTTCTTCATCTTGGTTGCTTCACATGATTGAGCCTTAAGAAAAGTGATTTATGATCTTAACTTGGTGATGGAATCATCCTTTTCTTCTAGTTGGTGTATCATGGTGTTTCTCTCTTTTTCTGCTTCGTCAACTTGTCCTTCTATTAAAGCCAAAGCTTCCATCACCTTCTCAGCTCCTTGTGCTTGTTTCCTTGATTCTTCTAGTTGATATCTAAGGGAGGAGATATCTTCCTTGTATTGACCAATCTCTGCTTCAATTTTTGTTCCAGCTCTTGAGTCTTTGTTCAAGGTGGCTTAACAAATTTTCTTCCCTTTTCTTTACCTTACTTAATTGATTTGTCATGGATATGACTTCTTCATGATGTTTTCTTTTGTTTTGATGAAATTCCTCCTTAAGTTTGGTGAGCTCCTCATCCCTATCTTGTACTTGAAGCTTCAAAAGTTCAACTTCCTTCCTAGTCTTTTCCTTGTCACCATCTTGTGCTTTCTTCTTAAGTTCCTCATTTTCCTTTTCAAATTGTTAATCTCTTCAATGGCAGCTATAAGTTTAGTCAAGAGATCTACTTCAAAGTCTTCTTTTCTTTCTTCTTATTCTAGGTCTTCTTTCGCCTTTATGTCATCATTGTTATTTTTAGCTTCCTTGATGGGTTCTCGATTTCCTTCTTTCTTTCCATCATCTTCTTGACTAGTGGTCATGGTCATTGCTCCTTTTGAGTGAAGGTCATGAAGTTTGTCCCATATAGATTTTGCTAATGAACAGTTTTCGAAACTGGCCTTTATAGAATTTGGTAGCCCATTCAAAATTGTATTCATTGCTCTTGTATTGTACTCCTTGAATTCATCGTCCATCGTGATATTAGTAATCATTGATTCCTATACTCCAACGCCTTGAGCCATTAAGAAATTTCTCATTCTTACCTTTCATATATCAAAGTTTCCATTTAACACTAGAACTTTTATTGTCTTCATGTTTCATGGTTGAGGAAGAGAGATCTTTAGGAGGATTGGAGACTTTCTTCCTTGGCTTTGCCATTTCTTTTCTAAGGATCAACCTTCAAGTTGCTAGGATTTGAGTGAAGGTACTGACTCTGATACAAATTTTTGGAAATACTAAGAGGGGGTTGTGAATCAATATTCCTTTTCAATTGTTACTTTTACTAGTTAGATAACTTATATTTAGAACACAATATTAACAATAAGAATAAATGTTTTTATTGATTTCTTTAATAAATCAAATACACTACATGTAGGGCTCCAACCCATAGATGAAGACACTAATCTGAAATCTTCCAGGCTCCAACCTATATTTTCAAAGCAAAGACTTGGACATTCAAGGCTCCAACCCTATCAATTTTGAGGCACGAACCTCAACGGCTCCAACCATATACCTGGTTAAGGTTTCGACTTGGTTTCTTGAGGACTCTGATTCTCTAGGGCTCCAACCCTATCCTCCAAGGCACCAAACTTGTATTTTCAAGGCTCCAACCCTTACTTAACTTTATTAAGATATATTTGGTTATACTTCACAGATCCTAATGTCCTCTTCAACTAGCCTTGTCAATCTTTAGCTATGCCTTCACTCCTTCTCCACGCCACTTCATCAATGAAAACCTTGTTCTTCACATGAAGGTTTCTCCACTATTCTTCATGGTACCCAAAACACTTTCTTCAAGGTCACCTAATGATGGCTAATGCATCATGGTCTTCAACATTATCTCCACAAGGTCTTCAAGGCATGTATCTAAGAATGTCTTTAACAAATGTCTCCAAAGTCAGTTAAGGAAAATCAACAAGAATGCTCCAATATGGGATCTTCTTCAATATCACTTCACAATACTCTAAACAAGGTCTTCACAAGTTCTTCAAAAATGTTCCAAGGTATCTTTGATGTACTCCAAAATAATATTCAAAAGAAATTCTCCTTCAAGAGTACTTTAAAATATGCTCCAAAACACTATGCTAACCTCAATCCTCCTTCAAGAAAATCTACTTTTAAACCTTTCCTCAAATGTTGCTCTTACCAAGTCTTGTGCTTCACTAATTCTTGAATTTACTTATTCTCTTGTCTTCACTTGGATTTTAGAGTTTATTGTTGAAGTCACTGCCACAAGGAATTCTCAAACGTCAAAAAGTGAGCCACTGTCTAGGAACAAATTCTTCAATAATCTGAGCATTGTTAAGCACTGTCCAATCTAGGTATTGTATTGGAGTCACAGCCCAAGCTATAGTAGACTAATACAAGGTCTCTGAGTCTGCATGCTTATTTTTTATTTTGTGTCTTATTTAGGGAGAGTAACCATGTACACAGTCCAAGTTCTGTTGTGCCACTGTACCCTGCCTAATCTGAGAGTCCTGTCACTATAATAAAATTCAAAAATTTGTCCTACAATGAAGGTCGAGAGACAGTCCTGTAAACCATGATGAACATAATTTGAGATATAATTTTATATAGGTCCCAAACATAGAGTTACAAGTATGAGGAATTCAGTTGCAGGTCTGATGAAAAGAGTTTCAGGTCAGAGGAATAGGGTTGTAGGTCTGAGGAATTGAGTTGCAGGTCCAACGAATAGAGCTCTATGCATCAATCTGAGGTTATTGTCTATTAGGTTGAGGTCTATGCCCTAATTGTAGACATCAATTATTCTCCAAGACTCCACAAACCCGTTGTGCAAGAAGCTTCAGAATCCTCGGTCTACTACTTAAGGGACTACTCTGTCTAAATGTCAGAAAGTCACAGGTCCAAAAAAAATTCTTCTCGACCTCTAATTATCCTCTTCTTAGTATTGTAATGTTCACTTTTTTCATCTTTATGTAATCCTTGACCGAGTTCCTTATCATGAAATGAGATTCAAAGCCTTTATTTATATTGATTCTACATTGAAATAAATGGACATGTCTTTCTGACGTAGGCCGACATGAGTGAAAAGTGTGTTAGAAAATTATATATTACAGAGCAATGGAACACAAAATATATTGTAGAAATATAAACATAGAAAATACATAAAACAAGAGAGACATAGATATATGTGGTTCACCCAATTTGGGCTACGTCCACGGAGAAACAGTCAGTCCTTCCTTTTATATTATCCAACAAACTGAAGAGATACAACCTACATTAGATCCGTTGTAATTCCCTCTTTTCTCTCACACAATCTCCTCTCTCTTTCTCACTCAGAATACAGATCTACATAGAAGCAATAAAATTACCTCATATATAGCGAGGGGTTTCCTTCTAGGGAAAAAACCTTAAATTAAACATAGCTTCTACCATCAGATCTCTGCCTAATAAACGGCCCATATTGACTATGAAATTACAAAATTTTACAAGGAAATTTTACATCTACTTTTAGCTTTGAGGGTGGTTCCCCCGATCCCTCGCTACGGGGGGCTCCCAAAGATCACAACCACCCCCCCTGGACCCCCCTCGTAGCGCAAATATTACGGGCGACATTGTTTCCACATTACGAACTGGAGTCCAATGTGGCGATACCTCTGAATAAAGAAGATAATCAAGCTCCACACCCAACAATCTCCCACTTGGAGACTGATTATAGCAACTCCAATGCTGCTTCATTTGCTAGACAATGAATCCACTTTGGAACTGCCTGTTTCTCATCTTCATCGCCATACTTGAAGACCAATTGAAACTAAGCAGAATCTTAGTTTCTCCCTGGTTACAACTTTTGTTAACATATCTACAGGATTCTGTCTAGTGTGTATCTTTTACAGCTTCAACTATCCATCTTCCAACACTGACTGTATGAAATGGTACTTGAGCTGTATATGTTTAGTCTTGGAATGAAATGAAGAGTTATTGGCAAGATATATGGCACTCTGGCTGTCACTGGATAACCTTCCCAACTCCTTCTTCTTACCCAATTCATCCAGAAACCTTTGTAACCAAATCATTTCTTTACTAGCCTTTGTAGCAGCAACATACTCTGTTTCCATTGTTGAGAGTGCAACAACACTTTGCAGTTTTGAAACCCAACTGATAGCTATAACACCTACAATAAACACATACCCTGTTGTGCTCCTCCTGTTATCTCTATCACCCACCATATCTACATCAACATATCGTTGTACAGCAATGTTTGAACCACCAAAGCATAATGCTTGATTTGTGGTACCTCTCAAATACCTGAGAATCCACTTCACCGCCATCCAATGTTCTTTTCCTGGATTGTTCATGTTCCTGCTTACAACTCCCATTGCATGTGCAATATCAGGCCTTGTGCAGACCATTGCATACATTAAGATCCCAACTGCCGATGCATATGGAACTTTAGACATATAAGCCATTTCTTCCCGAGTCTTGGGACACACCTCCTTACTTAGTTTGAAATGGCTAGCCAAAGGTATACTAACTATTTTTGCATTTTGCATATTAAATATTTTCAACACCTTTTCTATGTACTCACTCTGAGACAATGTTAATTTTTGATTCTTCCTATCTCTAGTTATTCTCATACCAAGGATTTGTTTTGCAGCACCCAAATCCTTCATTGCAAATGAATTCGCCAATTTTCTTTTGAGCACATTTATTTCCTGCATGTTAGAACCTGTAACAAGCATGTCATCTACATACAATAAC
>APFE031378731.1:16519-39265 GCA_000404065.3 Pinus taeda
CCATCATTTTTCCTTTTGAGATAAACACAATGATCAAAGTGACACCTAGTATAACCCTTCAACCTATAAACCCATTTATTCTGCAATTTTTTTTACCTATAGACAACCTGACTAAGTCCCAAGTCTGGATATATGCTAAGGAGTCCATCTCTTCTTTCATGGCTTGCTCCCACTTCTTCCTGGTTTCTCCCTGCACTACTTCTTCATAACATTTTGGTTCACCAGAATCAGTCAATAATACATAATATACTGGAGGAGAGTATCGTTCAGGAGTCTACTTATCCTGGTAGATCTTCTAACACCACTTTCAGGTGTTTGAGGTGCTTGTTGTTGTTGTGGTTGTTGTTGTTGTTATCGTTGTTGATCATTATGATTTTCAGGCACCATCACTTTTTCTGTGATCTCATCAAGCACTATGTATTCTTTGTTTTCTTTTTCCTGTTTCTTTTCCTGCAGCTGATCCTTATAGAAAATGTTTTCATTGAATATGACATATTTTCTTCTAATGATTTTGTGTTTTTCATAATCATAAAAGAGATAACAAAATTCATTAACACCATATCCAATAAAGGTACATTTCTTTGATTTTGCCTCAAGCTTTGTTCTATTTTCTTTATTAATGTGGACAAAGGATTCCCAATGAAAAGTCTTTAAAAATGAGTAGTTTACCTTTTTACCTATCCATGCCTCCTCTGGAATACCACCATCCAAGGAACTTGAAGGCCCTCTTTTTATTAGATAAACAACAATATCTACAACATCTGCCCAAAATTGTAAAGGCAATCTTGCATGCAATCTCATGCACGCACGTTGCATGATTGTCCTGTTCATCCTTTCTTACACACCATTTTCTTGTGGTGTTCTTGAAACTGTGTTCTCTCTGGGAGTTCCATTCTCTGAACAATACCTATCAAACTCTTTGCTGCAATATTCACCTCCATTGTCTGATCTGAGACACTTCAACATTTTTCCTGTCTCATTTTCAACAAAATCTTTCCATTTCTTGACAGTATCAAATACATCATATTTATTTCGAATACAATAAATCTAGGTTTTTTTGGTTGCATCATCAATAGAAGTAACATAATAATAAGAGCCACCGAGAGATGATAGTTGAGCAGGTCCCCATACATTTTTTTGCACAAGCTCTAAGTTTTCGCTCTTCTTTTCTTTCCCAACTCTGAGGAATATGACTCTCTTTTGTTTTCCATAAACACAATTCTCACAGAATTTAAAATCAACATGTTTCAAACCTAGAAACAAATTTCTTGAGTGAAGAATCTGCATCCCCTTCTCACTCATGTTCCCAAGCATACGATGCCACAATGTCGTATCTTCTCCTGTAGAGATTAAATCATTAACAGAATTAGAAATACCATTGCATAAATACAATGTACCAACCTTTTCTCCTTTTGCTATTACTAGGAATCCTTTAGTGACCTTCTAGGTTTTATTTGCAAAGGTAGTCGCACAGCCTTCACCCCCCAACTTCCCTGTTGAAATAAGATTTTTCTTTAGATTTGGAACATTCCTTACCTCCTTCAATAACCATTGATTTCCATTCTGCTGTTTTATGAAAACTGTACCCATTCCAATGATTTTATAGGGTTTATCATCACCCAATTGAACTTGTCCAAAATCTCCTTGAACATAATCATGAAGATGTTTCCTATCAGGTGTGGCATGGAATGAGGCCCCTGAATCTACCACCCAGGCATCAATAATATTTTCTAATGAAAGAATCAAAGCATCTTGCAACACATCACCTGCCACATTGATTGTTTTCTTGTTGCGCATCTCCCTCTTTTCCCTTCCGAGACTTGCAGTATTTCTTCAAGTGTCCTTTCTTCTCGCATTTCCAGCACACTATCCCCCCTTTGGACTTGGATCTACCTTTCCTTGACTTACTGCAATATCCTGGGCTCTTTCCTCTTTCCATTTTTCTTTCCCTAGTCTTTGCAGTCAAAACATTACCTGATGTCTCACCGGAGCTTTTCAGTCGCATTTCCTCACTAAAGATTGCATTGACAACATCATCAAACTTTAAAGTACTAGATCTAAAGATAGAGTTACTAATGGCCATAACTAAACCATTCCAAATTTTTGGCAATGAGCACAGAAATAATAGAGCCCTAACTTCATCATCAAAAGTTACCCCTACAGAACTTAACTGACTGGTAACTGTATTAAATTAATTTAAATGATCGGCAACAAATCCACATTCTAACATCTTCATATTAAATAAATGCTTCATAATAAATACTTTATTTGAGGTCGAGGGTTTTTCATATAGTTTGGCCAATTCCGACATTAAACCCTCTGTTGTCGTTTCCTTTGAAATATTAAAGGCTACTGACACCGCTAGGCATAGCCTTATTGTTCCAAGTGCCTTTCTGTCGAGAATATCCCATTCTGTGTCTGTCACAATCGTCGACTTCTTTGTCTTTCTGTTCAATGGTTGGTAAAGATCTTTCTGATAAAAATAATCTTCCATCTGCATCTTCCATAGCTGGTAGTTTTGGCCATTAAATTTTTTGATCCTAAACCTACCATCTTCCGCTATTGCTCCCACTCAAACGAGTAACCCTTCTCTCTTGCGAGTTTATTAGCCATATAGATCTTCATCTCTGATACTAGTTGTTAGAAAATTAAATATTACAGAGCAATGGAACACATAAAATATATTTCAAAAATATAAACACAGAAAAACACATAAAACAAGAGAGACACATATATACGTTGTTCACCCAATTTGGGCTACATCCATAGAGAAACAACCAATCCTTCCTTTTATATTATCCAGCAAACTGAAGAGATACAACCTACAACAGTTTCCCTGTAATTCCCTCTTCGCTCTCACACAATCTCCTCTCTCTTTCTCACTCAGAATACAAATCTACATAGACACAATACAATTCCCTCATATATAGCGAGGGGTTGCATTCTAGGGCCAAAAAGCATAGATTAAATATAACTTCTACCATTAGATCTATGCCAAATGAATGACCCATATTGACTATGAAATTACAACACTTTACAAGGAATTTTTACATCTATTTTTAGCTTCAGGGGCACTGCCCCCGATCCCCCACTAGGGGGGGCTCCTAAAGATCGCAGACACCCCCCCTGGACCCCCCTTGCAGCACAATATTATAGGCAGTGTTTCCAGTACATTGCGAACTGGGGTCCAATGTGGTGATACCTCTGAATAAAGAAGATAATCGGGCTCCACACCCAACAAAAGTGTAGGTCAACTAGCGTGCATAAATATATATATATATAATAATATATTATATCTATTTATATATATATATATTATATCTATATAACTTAAAAATTCAATATCTCATCAACCACCAGGAGTTTGGGGGCAAGTAATAGCTCATTAGAAAGAGGAAAATATCCTCTTTAAGATGGCATAGGACGAATTGTGGAAATATGCCTGTAAGATGTCAAAAATTATTTTTCTTTATGACTACCCATGAATTTTTGTGCATAAAACGTTTGGAACAACATGAGGTCATTAATGACTTATTCATTGTTATGACTCCAACGATGGCTTTATATTATTTAGGGAATCATTATAGTGTCAACATGTAATAGTGCAACATTCATGTCATCAAGAGCCATCACGTATGACATTAGCAAGTATAGTCCTCCATATGTCATCAAGGGCTTGTATATTAGATACATCATTGGAACTTAAGGTCTCAATCATCAATCAAGTCACATGATTGACCCTTGGAAATATCATAGTTAGTTCTAGGACTTCTTAAGATTTCTTCATTGGTGGCTTGACATATTAATAGCTTGACATCTTCATTGATGGCATCTTTATCAAACAAGAGTTTGTTCAACGTGTACGTTATCATCATATGGAACCAGGCATCTCAATAATACTTTCCATCTCAGTCAATGCCATATTGGCATCAATGACAACCTTGATTAAAAATATCCCCTTTTTCATTGATGGCAATATTCTTACCCTTCCAACATTCTCTCCCCTTTTGACATCAATGCAAACGGGGTGCCAAAGTACTCCCCCTGTCAAGTTGTTTCTTTCTTCTGGAAATGTGGTTTATGATAGATGTGTTTACATTTATTCATGTGATGAACCAACTCGCCCCACTTGCATAAAATCCTCTAGCTTCTTTAGACAAGAAATATTTTTTCCTTATGATCAAGTGGAAGAAATCTTCAACAATAGTCCATCGGATAAGTAAGGAATCATGTTCTTCAATGGAGTTTCTCCCAACAAATGATCTATCAAAAGATGATTGTCCATGTGAAACTCATCAATAATTTCATAAGGCCCATTCACGGATAACTTCTACAAGAATGATTAAGAATAATAAGCTCCCCCTAATAGTATGCATGATCTCCTTTGGCAGAATCTTGTTATCAAATACTTGGAATATCAAGAATGACTTCATCAGATCAAAAACATATGTTGTTGTCTGGAGATATTTTCGAATCCAATTTTCTTCCTTCTCCATACTTGTGTAACTTTCTTCTCTTGCTTGGATGTTATGGTTTTATCTTGTTTAGGGACCCAATTCAAGTTACAATCACAAGCCATATGTCCAATTTTATGGCAATTGAAGAACTTCATATTGTTCATGAATGAGGAATCATGACTTATTCTTGCAAAATTGCTTCTAGGAGATTGACAAGAACCATTATATTTGTCTTTGTGATATGACCTGCAATCTCTTGTGATGTGCCGAAAGTTTGTACAAGAATAACAACAACGAAGAAATATACTCTAGTACCTAGGAGATGAATATTTCCTTGATGTACTTCTGAAGTCTTTTTTCCTTTGGGATTCTTTGATTATATTCATTGCCTTTTGTATTCTTAACACCATCTACAAGTCTCCTTGGAGTAGGATTTCTTCTAATGTTGTCTTGATCCTTCTCCTTGCGTTTGCTAGAACTGGGAGCATCAACATTTCTTCGAGGCTTCCTCACATCCTTTATGTTTGAAGCATTATCATTCTTGCTTAAGGATTCACCTACATAGCCAAGACATGATTTATCAAGGGGATACCTTTGATGACTTAAGATGTCATCTAGGGTTTGAGAACTTTTCATGTTCATATTCAACAAGTCATCTTCATTTTTAAGAAAGATAATTTCTTCCTTCATTTCCTTGCATTCTTCATCCTTATTTGATAGAATGATCTCTGTTTCTTCCTTCATCTTGGTTGATTCACATGTTTGGGCCTTAAGAGAATTGATTTCTGATCTTAACTTGTTGATGTCATCATCTTTTTCTTCTAGTTGGCATATGATGGTGTTTCTCTCCTTTTCTGCTTCATCAACTTGTCCTTCTATGAATGCTAAAGCTTCCATCACCTTCTCACCTCCTTGTGCTTGTTTCCTTGCTTTTTCTAGTTGAGATCTAAGCGAGGAGACCTCTTTCTTGTATTGAGAAATATCTGCTTCAAGTTTGTTCAAGCTCTTAAGTCTTTGTTCAAAGTGGCTTGACAAATTTTCTTCCCTTTTCTTTACCTTATTTAATTGATTTTTCATGGATATGACTTCTTCATGATTCTTTCATTTGTTTTTAACAAATTCCTCCTTAAGTTTGGTGAGATCCTCATCTCTTTCTTGTACTTGAAGCTTCAAAATGTCAAATTCCTTCCTTGTCTTGTCCTACTCAGCATCTTGTGCTTTCTTCTTAAGTTTGTCATTTTCCTTTTTCAAACTATTAATCTCTTCCATGGAAGCTATATGCTTACTCAAGATATCTTCTTCAAATCCTTGCTTGATTTCTTCTTCTTCTCGGTTTTCTTTGGCCTTTATGTCATCATTCTTATTTTTAGCTTCCTTGATGGGTTATGGATTTCCTTCTTTCTTTCCATCATATTCTTGACTATTGGTCAAGGTCAATGCTCATTTTGAGTGAAGGTCATGAAGTTTGTCCCATATATATTTTGTTGACAAACATTTTTCTAAATTGGCATTTATAGAATTTGGTCCCATTCAAAATTTTCTTCATTGCTCTTGTATTTTACTCCTTGAATTCATCATCAATCGTGTTATCAGAAATCACTGATTCCCATACTCCAACACCTTGAGCAATTAAGAAATTTCTCATTCTTATCTTCCATACATCAAAGTTTACATTGAACATTGGAACTTTCTCAATTTGATTGTCTTCATTTTTCATGGTTGAGGAAGAGACATATTTAGGAGGATAGGATTCTTTCTTCCTGGCTTTGCCATTTATGTTCTAAGGATCATCCTTCAAGCTTCTAGGCTTTGAGTGAAGGTACTATCTCTAATACCTATTGTTGGAAATACTGGGGGGGAGGGAGGGGGTGAATCAATATTCCTTTTCAATTGTTACTTTTACCAGTTAGATCACTTAAATTTAGAACAAAAAATGAACAATAAGAATAAATTATTTCATCAATTTCTTCAATAAATCAAGTAAACTACATGTAGGGCTCCAACCCTTAGATGAAGATACCAATATTCAATCTCCCAGGCTCCAACCTATATTTTCCAAGCACTGACTTGGACTTTCAAGGCTCCAACCTTGTCAATTTTGAGGCACCAACCTCAAGGGCTCCAACCATATATATGGTTCAGGCTTCGAACTGGTTTCTTGAGGACTTTGATCCTCTAGGGCTCCAACCCTATCCTCCAAGGCACCAACCTTGTCTTTTCGAGGCTCCAACCTCTTGGACTCCAACCCTTGCTTTACTTCGTTAAGATATATTTTGTTATCCTTCACGGCTCCCAATGTCTTCTTCAATGAGCCTTGTCAATCTTCAACTATGCCGTCACTCATTCTCCACGCCACTTCATTAATGACAACCTTTTTCTTCACATGAAGGTGTCTCCATTGTTCTTCATGGTACCCAAAAAACTTTCTCCAAAGTCACCTCACGATGGCTAATGCATCATGGTCTTCAACATTATCGCCACTAAGTCTTCAAGGCATGTATCTAAGAATTTCTTCAAAAAATGTCTCCAAGGCCAGTCAAGGAAGCTCAACAAGAATGGTCCAATCTAGGATCTTCTTTAATATCACTTCACAAAGACTCTAGACAAGGTATTCACAAATTCTTCAAAAATGTTCCATGGTAACTTTGATATACTCCAAAAGAATCTTCAAAAGAAATGCTCCTTCAAGAGTACTTTAAAATATTCTCCAAAACACTATGCTAACCTCAATCCTCCTTCAAGAAAATCTTCTTCTAAACCTTTCCTCAAATGCTACTCTTACCATGTCTTGTGATTCACTAGTGCTTGACTTTACTTGTGCTCTTGTCTTCACTTGGCTTTTAGAGTTTATTGTTGAAGTCGCTGCCAGAGGGATTTCTCAATTGTTAGACCATTGTTAATAAGCTTTCTCACTATACTCCACTATAGTGTATCAATCACTATCCAAAAGGGTGAGCCATTGTCTAGGAACACAATCTTCAATAATCCAAGCACTGTTAAGCACTTTCCAATCTGGGTAATGTATTGGAGTCACAGCCCAAGCTACAATACACTAATATAAGGTCTCCAAGTTTGGATTCTTGTCTAATATTTTGTGTCTTCTTTAGGGAGAGCAACCCTCTACATATTCCAAGTGTTGTTGCACCACTATACACTGCCTAATCCGAAAGTCTTTTCACTGTAATAAATGCCGAAAATCTATCCTATAATGAAGGTTGAGAGACAGTCCTGTAACCCGTGATGAACACAGTTCGATAAACAAGTTTATATAGGTTTGAAACATGGAGTTGCAGGTATGAGGAATTGAGTTTTAAGTCCGAGGAACAAAGTTTCAGGTCAGAGGAATAGAGTTGCAAGTCTGAGAAATTGAGTTGCAGGTTTGAGGAAACGAGCTATGTGCATCAGTCTGAGGTTACTGTCTATTAGGCTGAGGTCTATGCCCTAATTGTAGACCTAAATTCTACTCTGAGACTCCACAGATTCTCGTTGTAATAAGCTTCAAAATCCTCGGTCTACTACTTAAGAGACTACTCTGTCTAGATGTCACAAAGTCACTGATCCAAAAAATAAAATCTTCTTGACCTCTAATTCTCCTCTTCTTGGTGTTGTAGTGTTCATTGTTTTTTCCTTTATGTAATCCTTGACTGAGTTCCTTATCTTGAAATGAGAGTTCGAGCCTTTATTTATATGAATTCTACATTGAGATGAAGGGACACGTATTTCTGGTGTAGGCTATCATGAGTGACAAAGTAATAGCTCATAAACTAGTAGGAGTTTGGGGGCAAGTAATAGCTCATTAGAAATATTAAAAAATCCTCTTTAAGATGGTATAGGACTCATTGTGGAAAGAAGCCTTCAAGGTGTCAACAATTCTTTTTCTTTGTGACTTCCCTTGAATTTTGGTGCATAAAATGTTTGGCACGACATGACATCATTAATCGATTCTTCATTGTTATGACTCCAACTGTGTCTTTATATTATTTTCATGTCATCATGAAGTCCTCCATGTCATCATATGTCACCAAGTGATTCATTGTTGTGACTCCAACGATGGATTTATATTATTTAGGGAATCATTATAGTGTCAACATGTAATAGTGCAACATTCATGTCATCGAGAGCCATCACGTATGACATAATCAAGTATAGTCCTCCATATTTCACCAAGGGCTTGTATATTAGATACATCATTGGAGCTTAAGGTCTGGATCATCAATTAAGGCGCATGATTGAAACTCGAAAATATCATAGTTATTTCTAGGAATTCGTAGGATTTCTTCATTGGTGGCTTGACATATTAATAGCTTGACATCTTCATTGATGGCATCTTTATCATACAAGAGTTTTTTCAACATGTACCTTATCATCATTTGGAACCAGGAATCTGAAGAATACTTTCCATCTTGGTCAATCCCATATTGACATCAATGACAACCTTGATTAACAATCTCCCCCTTTGTCATTGATGGCAATATTCTTTCCCTTCCAACATTCTCTCCCCCTTTGACATCAATGGAAAACGGGGTGCCCGAGTACTCCCCCTGTCAAGCTGCTGCTTTCATCTAACAATGTGGTCCATGATAGATGTGTTTACATTTCTTCATGTGACGAACCAACTCCCCTTGCCTGCACAAACTCCTCGAGCTTATTTAGACAAGAAATATTTTTTCCTTATGATCAAGTGGAAGAAATCTTCAATAATAGTCCATCGGATAAGTAAGGAATCATGTTCTTTAATGGAGTTTCTCCCAAGAGATGATCTATCAAAAGATGATTGTCCATGTGTGACTCATCAATAATTTCATAGGGCCCATTCGTGGATAGCTTCTAAAACAATGATTAAGAATCATAGGCTCCCCCTAACAGTATGCATGATCTCCTTTGGCAGAGTCTCATTATCAAACACTTGGAATATCAAGGATGAATTCATTAGATCAACAACATGTGTTGTTGTCTAGAGGAGACTTTCAGATCTGATTTTCTTCCTTCTCCATACTTGTGTAACTTTCTTCTCTATCTTGGATGTTATGGTTTTATCTTGTTTAGGAACCCAAGTCAAGTTACAATCACGAGCCATATGTCAAATTTTATGGCAATTGAAGCATTCCATCTTGTTCATGAATGATGAATCATGACTTCTTCTTGCAAAATTGCTCCTAGGAGATTGACGAGGACCATTATATTTTTCTTTGTGATATGCTCTGCAATATTTTTCCATGTGCCCAAAGTTTCTACAAGAATAGAAATAACCAAGAAATATACTTGAAATATATTTTGGTACCCGAGAGATGAAGATTTCATTGATGTAATTCTCTTTTTTATTCTTGACACCATCTGCAAGTCTCCTTGGAGTAGGATTTCTTCTAATGTTTCCTTGATTCTTCTCCTTGCCTTTGCTGAAATTGGGAGCATCAATAGTTCTTCCAGGCTTCCTCACATCCTTGATGTATGAAGAATTATCATTCTTACTTGAGGATTCACCTACATAGCCAAGACTTGATTTATCAAGGGGAGATATTTGATGACTTATGATGTCATCTAGGGTTTGATAACTTTCAAGTTCTTATTTAGAAAGTCAACTTCCTTTTTAAGAAAGACAATTTCTTCCTTCATTATGCTTAAACAAAACAACTACATGCACATGAAGAAGAATCACAAAGCCATATAACCATATGCACAACAAATTAACACACAAACCTTAAACTGGCGAAAAAGGCAGAGAGCCATCATGTGGTCTCTCATGCTCATGTAATTCACATTATTCAAAAAAAAATAATAATACATTTAAATACATGAGTAAGTGGTCTTAAGATAGTGCATCTATCTTAGACTCACTTTGTTGAGACAATTTCTCAACTTACACACTAATTTAGGAGAGCTAGTTGGAGAGAATCTCTCATCTAAACTAGAATCCTTAGTTTAAGGAATTCTTATTATTTTATTTATTTATTTTAATAATTGGATTTATTATTGATTTTTAAGAGAGTGAGGCTAACAATTTCCTAGCATTCTTCATCCTTCTTTGATAGAATGATCTCCATTTCTTCCTTCATCTTGGTTGCTTCACATGATTGGGCCTTAAGAGAAGTGATTTATAATCTTAACTTGGTGATGACATCATCCTTTTCTTCTAGTTGGCATATCATGGTGTTTCTCTCCTTTTCTACTTCATCATCTTGTCTTTCTATGAATTCCAAAGCTTCCATCACCTTCTCACCTCCTTGTGCTTGTTTCCTTGCGTCTTATAGTTGAGATATAAGGGAGGAGACCACTTCCTTGTATTGACCAATCTATGCTTCAAGTTTGTTCAAGCTCTTAGGTCTTTATTCAAGGTGGCTTGACAAATTTTCTTCCTTTTTCTTTACCTTATTTAATTGATTTGTCATGGATATGAATTCTTAATGATGCTTTATTTTGTGTTGATGAAATTCCTCCTTACGTTTGTAAGCTCCCCATCTATTTTTTGTACTTAAAGCTTGAAAAAGTAAACTTCCTTCCTTTTCTTGTCCTAGTCACCATCTTGTGCTTTCTTCTTAAGTTCCTCATTTTCCTTTTTCAAACTAGTAATCTCTTCCATGGAAGCTATAAGTTTAGTCAAGAGATCTTCTTCAAAGTCTTCTTTTCTTTCTTCTTCTTCTATGTCTTCATTAGCCTTAATATCATCATTCTTATTTTTAGCTTCCTTGATGGGTTCTAGATTTCCTTCTTGCTTTCCATCATCTTCTTGACCAGTGGTCATGGTCAATGCCCCTTTTGAGTGAAGGTCATGAATTTTGTCCCATATATATTTTGGTGACAAACAATATTTCCAAATTGGCCTTTACAGAATTTAGTAGCTCATTCAAAATTGTTTTCATTTCTCTTGTATTGTACTCATTGAATTCATTGTCCATCGTGCTATTAGTAATCACTAATTCCCATACTCCAACGCCTTGATCCATTAAGAAATTTCTCATTCTTACCTTCCATACATCAAAGTTTCCATTGAACACTGGGACTTTCTCAATTTGATTGTCTTCATTTTTCATGGTTGCGGAAGAGACAAATTTAGGAGGATTGGAGGCTTTCTTCCCTTTCTTTTCCATTTATGTTCTAAGGATAAACCTTCAAGTTGCTAGGCTTTGAGTGAAGGTACTGTTTCTGATACCAATTGTTGGAAATATTGAGAGGGGGGGTGTGAATCAGTATTCCTTTTAAATTGTTACTTTTACTAGTTAGATCACTTATATTTAGAACACAAAATGAACAATAAGAATAAATGATTTTATTAATTTCTTTAATAAATCAAGTACACTACATGTAGGGCTCCAATCCTTAGATGAAGACACTGGTCTGCAATATCCAAAGCTCCAACCTGTATTTACCAAGCACCAGCTTAGACTTTCAAGGCTCGAACCTTGTCAATTTTTGAGGCACCAACCTCAAGGGCTCCAAATGCATATCTAGTTCAGGCTCCAACATGGTTTCTTGAGGACTCTGATCCTTTAGGGCTCCAACCCTATCCTCCAAGGCACCAACCTTTTCTTTTCAAGGCTCCAACCTCTTGGGCTCCAACCCTTGCTTTACTTCATTAAGATATATTTGGTTATACTTCACAACTCCCAATGTCTTCTTCAAGGATCCTTGTCAATCTTCAGCTATGCCTTCACTCATTCTCCATGCCACTTCATTAATGACAACCTTTTTCTTCACATGAAGGTGTCTCCACTCTTCTTCATGGTACCCAAAAACATTTCTCCAAGGTCACCTCATGATGGCTAATGCATCATGGTCTTCAACATTATCTCCACAAGGTCTTCAAGGCATGTATCTAAGAATTTCTTTAACAAATGTCTCCAAGGTCAGTCAAGGAAACTCAACAAGAATGCTCCAATCTAGGATCTTCTTCAATATAACTTCCCAAAGACTTCAGGAAAGGTCTTCACAAGTTCTTCAAAAATGTTCCAAGGTATCTTTGATGTACTCCAAAATAATATTCAAAAGAAATGCTCCTTCAAGAGTAATTTAAAAGATGCTCCAAAACACTATGCTGACCTAAATCCCCCTTCAAGAAAATCTGCTTCTAAACCTTTCCTCAAATGTTGCTCTTACCAAGCCTTGTGCTTCACTATTGCTTGAATTTACTTATGCTCTTTCCTTCAATTGGATTTTAGAGTTTATTATTGAAGTCGCTGCCACATATAGTTCTCAATCATCAAACCATTGTTAATAAGATTTTAACTATACTCCACTATAGTGTATCTGTCACAGTCCAAAAAGGTGAGCCACTGTTTAGGAACACAGTCTTCAAAAATATGAGCATTGTTAAGCACTGCCCAATATGGGTATTATATTGGAGTCAAAACCCAACAAACAGTACACTAATATGAGGTATCTGAATTTACATTCCTTTATGATATTATGTGTCTTATTTAAGGAGAGTAACCCTCTACACAGTCCAATTTCTTTTGCACCATTGTACCCTGCCTAATCTGAGAGACCTATCACTATAATAAAGGTTGAAAATATGTCTTGTACTGAAGGCCAAGGGACAATCCTGTAACTCTTGATGAACACAATCTGAGAAACAAGTTTATACTAGTCTGAAACACAGAGTTGCAGGTATGAGGAATTGAGTTACAGGTCAGAGGAATAGAGTTGTAGGTTCGAGGAATAGAGTTGCAGGTATGAGGTATTGAGTTGTAGGTCTGAGGAATAGAGCTTTTTGCATCAATCTGAGGTTACTGTCTGTTAGGTCGAGGTTTATGCCCTAATTTCAGACCTAAATTCTTCTCCAAGACTCCATAGATCCGTGCTGCAAGAACCTTCAGAATCCTCGGTCCACTACTTAAGGGACCACTCTGTCTAGATGTCACAGAGTCACAGGTCCAAAAACAAAATTATTCTCGGCCTCTAATTCTCCTCTTCTCAGTGCCATAGTGTTCACTATTTTCATCTTTATGTAACCCTTGACTGAGTTCCTTATCTTGAAATGAGACTCTGATCCTTTATTTATATGGATTCTACATTGAGATGAAGGGATGCGTCTTTCTAGTGCAGGCCTCCATGAGTGACAAAGTGTAGGTCGGCTAGCCTCCAAATATATATATATATATTATATTATATTATATATATATATATATATATATAGATATATATATATTACCTTAAAAAATTCAATATCTCATCAACAACATGGATTTTGGGGGAAAGTAATAGCTCATTAGAAAGAGGAAAAAATCCTCTTTAAGATGGTGTAGGACTCATTGTGGAAATATGCCTCCAAGGTGTTAAAAAATATTTTTCTTTGTGACTTCCCTTGAATTTTTGTGCATAAAATGTTTGGGACAGCATGAGGTCATTAATGGCTTCTTCATTGTTATGACTCCAACTATGTCTTTATATTATTTTCACATCATCATTAAGTCCTCCATGTCATCATTTGTCACCAAGTGATTGATTATAGTGTCAACATGTAATAGTAAAGCACTCATGTCATCAAGAGCCATCATGTATGGCATCATCAACTATAGTCCTCCATATGTCATCAAGGGTTTGTATATTAGATACATCATTGGCACTTAAGGTCTAGATCATCAATCAAGGGACATGATTGACACTCAACAATATCATAGTTAGTTCTAGTACTTCTTAATATTTCTTCATTGTGGCTTGACATATTAATAACTTGAGATCTTCATTGATGGCATCTTTATCAAACAAGAGTTTGCTCAACATGTACCTTATCATCATCTGGAGCCAGCCATCTCAAGAATCCTTGCCATATCGGTCAATGCCATATTTACATCAATGAAAACCTTGATTAACATTAATATAATTTCATTACAGTTCCTTTCATTTTAGTCTTCCTATGTTATTATGTTTTAGGAAGTGATGAAAGCCTTGAAGATATTTTTCCCTAACTTTTGTGTTGTTTTTTAGTTTTTAGCATATGATATTACCTTTTTAATTCTTTATATCGAGTATTAGTTTGATGAATATGTTTCCATATTGATGGTCTGAAAATGGGTGCTTTAAATATAGACCAATGTCTACGTGGAACACATTGATGCAATTCTTTTGATTGTAGTGCCTACATCACAGGCACCAAAAATTTCTTGGTCCCAAGCTCTTAAATTGGCCCTTGAATTCAATCCTCATGGTATGTAGGGAAACTTTTAAGAATGGAAATTTATCTTAAAATTTAGAAATCTTGGCAAAATTTATTAGTCCTGAATATGCAAAATATAAAATGTTTGGTAATATTTTTATAAAAATATTCGAATTTCTAATGATTTTAGATAGTCTTCTATAAAAATTTTGTGATTTTTAAGGTAAAATAATTGTATCCTATAAAATTTGGGTGAACCATTTTTAGAGAAATATTTGGATTGGCGAATCTTTTTTTAGGAAAAAACATATAAAATTATCCCATCTGCAAATATTAGCCCCTAAAATTTTCCCTTATGGTATGCATTAATTGTTTTTTACGCTGAGCATGGACAAATCGAAGATGTTACTATACATGAACGTTTTTCGTTGGAGATTCCAAGTTGTTGGATTGGGTGTATTTTTATTATTCTTTTTCCACTATAAGTTGTTACCCACTTTATTTCCTAAACTTTTAGTCACAAGGACAATTAGTGTCATCGGTAAGATAGATCAAGACGCTACTAGTCAAAAAAGCCTTGTTGGGTTTCAAACACTTTTGTTGGGTCAGGGACCACGCATGACCCAATATATTCCTTGGGTTTTTTTGACTGGTCGGTTTGTATCTATTACCTCAACGCAATCAGGTTTTTTAGGGGCATAAATCTCATGAGAAATAGTGTGGAGGGTAGAGAGTGAGAGTTTGAAGTCAATTTTGACTAGTGCTCTACAAAATAAGTTGTCAAGATAGCCTTGGTGGATATAGTAGCACGACAAATTCGAAAGACAATGAAATTGAGACCACCTAGCATCCTCTCAGGGTACATTCATTTGAGGCAATGAACATGCTTATATGTGTTTATTTGTGGTTGTTCATAGCTTTTTTGTGTTCATATGTGTGTGTGTGGCTGTTTCTTTATTTATTTCTTTATTTATTTATTTTCCCGACTCTTCCATTATTTCATTTCATGCTCACAGTTTGATTAGGCATTTGTAACTACAATTTTACACATGTATAGATATACTCTTGTATGATCCACTTCAAGTTCTTACCTTAGTTGAGCTACTTTGATAGCTAATTTTCCATACAACCAAGTAACTTTGACCAAATTTTTCATAAGCATGGTGTACATATGTGTGGATTGTAATTGCCATAAAATATATATTTACTAGTATTTACTTTTTTATCAAGTATACGAATAGAATCTGTGCCCCAACAACTATTTTGCATGAAACTTTACATTTTTCTTTTGATAATATATAATATTATAACATTTTCTAATTAGTATGGTCATAACATTTGTCTTTCAATAGGGTTAATATGTGGGTTGAAGGGTGGGTGCCCAATAGGATTTTATTTATGTCTTTAAAATGTAATATAAATAAAATACTATGTTGATGTTCATTGCAGTTATCTCTAACCTGTGCAAAAATTCATATAAGTAGAAACGTAGAGTTTTTTTCATACAAAAAAAGACAAAAAAAGGAAAAGAAACTTAGTCAATTCCCTTGGCTAATAATTGTTATGTTGATGTTACCTAGATATTGTACTTTCAAGGGTAATTCCCTTTTGGATGAGTTATGAGCCCTATCTCCCTATTATGGTTGCCCCTACTTGAATCATTTTCTTCTTTTTGTTTACATATGCTACTAAATTTGAAATAGCCAAGTGGAACTTTAAAATGTATGAAGATATTTGATAATTGCTATCCCTAAATGTTTTTAAAAGGAACTTATGCGAAGAATTTATACATAGAATGGAATATATATCAATTGATCATGCAATCTATTGTTGGTTCTGACGATTCCTTTACTAAATGCAGTCATTCTTTATAATGAAATATCCATATATATGTCATAATAACTGGACTTGACCAAAATCGAATTTGGGTCAATCAAAATGATTTTATTACAAATAAGAATTTGGCAGCAAATAAATGTGATCTCTCTTCAAATTTGTTATAAAGAAAAGTAGATAGGTATCATATTTTAAAAATATGAATGCGGAGTTTATTTATAGTAATTGTTGCATATACGTTAACATAGAAAATCCAAAAATTGCATTTGATATGAAATTTTAACATAAAGAAATATGGTCCATCATTTAAATTGGAATACAACATGTTTGAAACTAAATGTTTGTTAGGAGTCATACTCATGAATAATTGGTACATGTTTCCTTATTACTAAAATTTTCTTTTTAAATCACAGGTTGGAGGGTAGATCACAAGTTGTTGAAGGTGAATTAGTGAGGCTAAGTGAGAAATTAGTGCAGACTTCTGAAGGAACCCATGCTATTGCACTAGAACTTTACCGAAAATTTGAAGATAAATTTCTCCAGCATATTGCCGCAGGAGAGGTATCTTACGTACCTTTAATTTAAAAGGAAAATCAATTTTGGATAAATCAATTTGTTTTTTTTTTAATATATATTTTTGAAATAAATAAAAATGCTCAAACCCAGTTTATGCTTCACCTAGTTAGATTCAAACTACTTCCTTTTAATGGCACACTATTTGACTTTCTGTTTGTAATCTCAAATCTTCTTGTTTGCATCTTGTATGTTTCAGGGTTTTAACTACATTTGTATAATTTATGTTGGCTATAATTTTGAGTCCCATTGATCAACTTTGTTGTCATTCATTGGACATCAATAAAATTACCTTATCTTATTACCATGTTCACATAAGGTCTTGATGAGTAGCTTATGTTTTACCTCGGCTTAATATTTTAATCCATATACTAAATTGAAGTTTGCGTAATATATGTGTCTTCTTTGTTTTAGTACAATTTATTTGTACAAAAATATATGCTTAGAATTGCAATGATCTTGTAACCAAAATGAACACACTGTACCAAGTATTGATAAGAAGTGAAAACATAACAATCAAGAACAAATAGATGGGTTCACTTGCAGCTCAAGTGTTGGAATGCTTATACAATTGTTAAACGATTGAGGAATACAACTCCATGTATTAATACTGAAATTAGTAATATGTTAGATGTGGGAAATCCCTCTTATTAGCAGAGTTTAACACTATTGTGTGAAACACAATCTTTGATTGCTTTTTTATCAAGAAATTAAGTTTTTATAGATTTACATCAAGAAAACTAACTCACCAAACTAGGAGAGAAAATCGCAACAACATCCTAAAAACTAGAAATGAAGCACAATAATAGAGATAGTTAGATATTAGATCTCAACCAGTCCATGAGAATAGGAAACCAAAAGGATTTGCTGCATCAATCCACAATGATACCATCCCACCAAAATAATAATGAGAAATACATATCCTAAAAAATAAGAAGTAGAATATCTATCATTTCTCTCAACAATAAAAGCATTGGTATCTAATTCTTTTAGGAGATAGAGAAAATGTTGTTGCATTTAGTGTTGGGAAATTGAATGACCCTCATCTGCAACTAGTGGAACCTAAAAATATAGAACAATATCAATAGGATCACTGATTAGGATCTTTTTTCCCAATGTTGACTCATGAAATGTGTTGATGACATTATGGATGCTCATTTTATTTGGAGACAAATATCCCAATGGAAAGCATCGTTATCTTGAAGGGAAGCTTATGGTGATGAAATATATTGAATTGGGTTATAACTAGTGAACCAATGAGCAGAGGAAACCACATATAAACTTTCAAGTAAAGAGAGAACTCAATAATAGGTTATAAACTCTAAAGTTTTTGGAAGGTACTCTAATGTGGTGTCTTGTGGAAACTAAGGGTGATACAAAGCAAATGATGGAGGAGGTGTATAGGAATCATTTAAAAAAAATTATTGAACCTTGGATTGAAATCATAGAAGAAAATGATGTTGTGGATATGGTCGTTGGATAAAAGTGAAAGAATTCTTTTAAGCTTTAGGATCAACCTATGCTTGATGTTATCTTTCTGCAATATGTAAGTGTTGTTTAATGCATCATATATTTTCCTTAGCTTTATAAGTATGAACCACAAATAGTTGTCCATCTTTAATCAATGTATGTTTATGTGGTCTAATGAGGTATGTGGCATCAAAAATCCACAAATAACATAATAAGTGATACCGAAGAATGCCTTACAGGCATCTAATGGGATTATGATCATCATTGAAAGGAATCGAGATGTCAAATTTGAAATTACATTGCCTTGTAACTAGGATTTCATTTCCCTTCTGGTGCATTGAAATTTGACCTTCCTTGGGGTTTTCCACCTCTACATTTTGTGTTGATTTCTTGTGCCTAACCTCTATAAATAAATCCTTCTAAAAATGATCATAGAGTTCTTTATCTCAAACATGGCTAGCTCTCATATTTGGTAGTGTTGTAAACCTCCTATATATTACATTAAGAATTCTTGATCCTCAAGCTTGAGGTATAATGATAAAGCTCATTTCATTAAATCAATAATGTGATATTGGATTCTTTTCCCCTTTCCCTGGTAAATCATTTCCATTTGAGACGTTGGCCTTCTTGATACCCAACAAGGTCACAAAGTTGATTTTAAGTTGGCGTCTTGAACTGAAAGTGGGGAGGGTTGTTTTGGTTGTTTCATGCTCTGCATGTGACTTTCCTTCCACATTAATTATAAGTTAATGGTCAATGATCTTCTACAGTGAAAATATATCATTTACTAATGTTTATACCCCCTGAATAACAAAATATTCCTCTATAAATTGAAGCAATGGGCCAACAATTTGGTATCAACTTGTCCATCTGCATGGATATCCATCTTTGCTTTTCCCTTGAATGTAGTGATAAAAGGTATAGAAGAAGAATTTTCATTAACTAATAAATCATGGTTATTACCTTTGGTTTTGTCATGGTCATGATAATATTCTTCATTCTCAGACTACTAAAGATTTCACCTCATTAACTATTGTCTTAATGAGATGCTATAATCTCCATATCTTTTGTTGTTTGGTCAATTCTTCATAACTTCAAATTTATTTCCATATTCCTGAATTTTCTGTAACTACCTTTCTTCACAGGGATTCCTTACATGATTTGTTCACATCTTAATTTATTACAAGTGCTCCATTTTGTTCTTCTGTGGTAGTGGTCAACGTCGATTTTTTTCTCTCTTAGCTTCGAAAATGGTGTTTCTCCCAGGATGCCAACACTTACCCTTTCACATGATGCAATTCAAGGTTTGCGTAGACGCAAGTCAATCCTTGTTTTATCAGTGGTTGTTTCATAGAGGATACTCTATCGAATATTGATATGCCATGGACCCTTTCTTTCTTGCATTCGACAACTATAGAGAAAACATTGCCAGATAATTACATGTCTGGGAATTCACAGCTAGAAAGAGGACCATCGCTGCTTGGAACAGGGAATTCAATAGCCAAGAAAAGCACAAGAATAGCCCTTGCTACCTCAAAATATGTGTAACATGAAATCTCCAAATTTAGACATAGAAACTATTTTCTTAATAGACAAAACCAAGTTTCTCCCACAAGGATATACTAACTTAGAACATGGTAGAGATTTAACTTGTGAACCAAACCAAATTTCTCTTGCACGAACCTGTGCCAGAACAAGTGAAGAAAAATAAAACCAAAAAAGGAACTAACTAGAGTGGAATCTTTGACCATCAAAATTATTAGGGTTAAAAGGATATTAAAAGTTCCTTAAGAACCTGAGGCTCAAATCTAAATAGTGATAAATGTCCAATCTCATGATGATCAAAACAAATTCATCACTCTCATATTTATAGACTTCCTAGAGGGGTTTCTCCTCCTTAAATAATTGAGTAAAGTTCACTTTAAACCCTAGTTTTGGGTTTCTTTTCCCAATGGTCCCAAAACTCATCCAAAATAGGAAAAATTAGGGTTTTTCCTCTTTATTGAGGACTGTAGGCTATCATGATCAATAACCTATTTCGTCCTTTAGGAAGTTAATTTCCTGGGAACATTACAACTGTTAGAAAATTATATATTACGGAGCAATGGAACACATAAAATATTGTAGAAATATAAACACAAAAAGTGCATAAAACAAGAGAGACATAGATATATGTGGTTCACCCAGTTTGGGCTACGTCCATGGGGAAACAACTAGTCCTTCTTTTATTATATTATCTAGCAAACTAAAGAGATACAGCCTACAATAGATCCATTGTAACACCCTCTTCGCTCTCAATCTCCTCTCTCTTCCTCACTCATAATACAGATATACATAGACGCAATACAATTCCCTCATATATAGTGAGGGGTTGCCTTCTAGGGAAAAAAGAAACCCTAAATTAAACATAACTTCTACCGTCAGATCATTCGCCTAATGAATGGCCCAGATTGACTATAAATTACTAGACTTTTACAAGGCAATTTTACATCTATTTTTAGCTTCGGGGGCGCTGCCCCCGAACCCCTATCAGGCGACCACTGGCCCCCGGACCCCCCAGCTGGGGGGGATTTACCCCCCCGGACCCCTGCGGGGGGGATAATTCCCCCCCGCAGCCCCCCATGTGGAGGGGTGTACAGTCTTCCTGGGGTATACATCCGGCTGAAACCTTTGAATACATAAGATAATCAAGCTCCACACCCAGCAATCTCTCACTTGGAGACTGATTATAGCAACTCCACCACTGCTTCATTTTCTAGACAATGACTCCACTTTGGACTTAGTTGTTTCTCATCTTCTTCATCATACTTGAAGACCAATTGAAACTGGGCAGATTCTCAGTTTCTCTCTGGCTACAACTTTTGTTAGCATATCTGCAGGATTCTGGCTAGTGTGTATCTTTTCTAGCTTCAACTGTCCATCTTCCAATGCTGACCGTATGAAATGGTACTTGAGCTATATATGTTTAGTCTTGGAATGAAATGCAGAGTTCTTTGCAAGATGTATGGCACTCTGGCTGGCATTGTATAACCTGCCCAACTCCTGCTTCTTACCCAATTCAGCCAGAAACCTTTGTAACCAAATCATTTCTTTACTAGCCTCTCTAGCAGCAACATACTCTATTTCTATTGTTGAAAGTGAAACAACACTTTGGATTTTTGAAGCCCAACTGACAGTTGTTCCACCTACAGTGAACACATATCCTGTAGTGCTCCTCCTGTTATCTTTTTCACCTACCATATCTGCATCAACATATCCCTGTAGAGAAATGTTTGAACCACCAAATCATAATGTTTGATTTGTAGTACCTCTCAAATACCTGAGAATCCACTTTACCACCATCCAATGTTCTTTTCCTGGATTGTTCATGTACCTTCTTACAACTCCCACCGCATGTACTATATCAGGCCTTGTGCAGACCATTGAGCTTCCAACTACTGATGCACATGGAACTTTAGACATATGAGCCATTTCTTCCTGAGTCTTGGGACACACCTCCTTACTTAATTTGAAATGGCTAACCAAAGGTATACTAACTGGTTTTGCATTCTGCATATTAAACCTTTTTAACACTTTTTCAGTGTACTCACTTTGAGACAATGTTAATTTGTGATTCTTCTTGTCTCTAGTTATTCTCATACCAAGGATTTGTTTTGCAGCACCCAAATCCTTCATTGCAAATGAGTTTGCCAATTTTCTTTTAGCACATTTATTTCCTGCATGTTTAGACTTGCAACAAGCCTTGTATCTACTCAATAACAATATATATAGCTGCCATCATTTTTCCTTTTGAGATAAACACAATGATCAGAGTGACACCTAGTATAACCTTGTTCAGACATAAACCTATCAAATTTTAGATACCACTTCCTTGGAGCCTGTTTTAAGCCATACAAGCTCATCTTCAACCTGCACACTAGTTTCTCCTTCCTTTCTACCTCATATCCTTGTGGCTGTTGCATATATATCTCTTCCTCTAAATCCCCATGGAGAAAGGTTGTCTTTACATCTAACTGCTCAAGATGCAAATCTTCAACTGCTACTAGACATAAAATAGTTCTGATTGAAGTCATTTTAACAACAGGAAAAAATATTTCATCAAAATCAATACCTTTCTTCTATGCAAACCCCTTCACTACAAGTCTAACTTTGTACCTCTGTTTTCCTCCATCTTCTTCCTTCAGCCTATAAACACATTTATTCTGCAATGCTATTTTACCTGCAGGCAACCTGACTAAGTCCCAAGTCTGGTTATGTGCTAAGGAGTCCATCTCTTCTTTCATGGCTTGCTCCCACTTCTTCCTGGTTTCTACCTGCATT
>APFE031378737.1:0-13481 GCA_000404065.3 Pinus taeda
TAGAAGAAGAAGTGTATATTGAGCAACCAAATGGATTCATCCTTGGAAATGATCCAAAACTTGTATGCAGACTTAAGAAGGCACTCTATGGTCTTAAACAGGCTCCAAGGGCTTGGTATTAATGTCTGGACAAATACCTCCATCAAAAAGGTTTTTCAAAAGGATCAGCAGATAGCAATCTATATACAAAAATTGACAATGATAAATTACTAATACTTGTTGTGTATGTTGATGATATCATCTTTGGTAGCAATGAAGAAGCCATGAGTCAAAACTTTGCCTTGGTGATGCAAAATGAATTTGAAATGTCCTTACTTGGTGAGCTCACATATTTTCTTGGTTTACAAGTCCAATAAAACAAAGACGGTATCTTTCTATCACAAACCAAGTACCTCAAGCAGATCTTGAAGAAATATGGCATGGAAGATTCGAAACCAATATGTACCCCTATGGTAACAAGATGCAACCTTAGTGCAAATGATGAATCAGCAGCAGTACATCAACCAACCTATAGATCCATGATTGGTAGTCTGCTCTGTCTGACAGGTACCCGACCAGACATCATGCATGCAGTGGGAAAAGTTGGAAGATTTCAGGCAAATCCAAAAGAAGCACACCTTCAGGCGGTTAAAAGGATTTTCAAATATCTTCAAGGAACACAAAATTATGGCTTATGGTATCCTAGAGATACAGATCTCACACTTCATGCATATATAGATGCAGATTGGGCAGGAAGCGTGGATGACGGAAAAAACACTAGTGGTGGTGCATTTTTTATGGGTTCCATATTAGTATCTTGGTTCAGCAAGAAACAAAGTTCAACAGCATTATCTACAGCTGAAGCAGAATATGTGGCCGCTGCATCTTGCTGCACGCAACTTCTTTGGATGATGCAAACATTGCAAGACTTTCAAATCACTTGTACTCCACCTATCTCCATTTTATGCGATAATACAAGTGCAATCAGTGTTTCAAAGAATCCAGTCATGCATTCAAAGACCAAGCACATACCTATCAAATATCATTTTCTCCGGGAACAAATGCTTGAACAAAAGGTCACATTGAAGTATGTTCCCTCCAAGGAACAGGTTGCTGATATATTCACCAAAGCCCAGGGAGACATTTGAATACCCCAGACAGAAACTGGGAGTAGTTGATGCATCATCTTGCTATTAAAACTTGTCTATTTCAGAGAAAAGTGGTTGTACGCAAGTTTCATGAGGAGAATCTGCGTACATACGCCGGTTTCGGTTGATACAGTCGCGTATATGTTGATTTGAAGAAAATCAGTGGGCCAGACTTAGGATGAAAAGAGTCTGACATGGGTCTGACAGAGACCACCTGGCACAGGTTCAGGGGGAGCATATACTTCTAATAATGCATTGTTGGCATTATCTTAGAAGATCTTGGTTCATTTTCACAATTGTTTTTGGTTTCAAGTGGAACAGGTGTTGAGGGAGAACATCGTTGCTGGTCTGAATGATGATTGACAGATGTTGCTGATAATAGTTGTTGATGGCTATCATAGTCTTGTTGTAGATATTTTGTCTCTATGTCATGTATATCTTGTTTCCCCACCATGCCTGGGACGGATGATGTAATGTTCTTGTTTTATCATGTGTAAACTTTTGGTGTATCCCCACTTGGTTGGGTAAATTGGTCAATACTGGTATATCCCCACTTGGTTGGGAAATGGATGTATGTATGAGTCTTTGGTGATAGGAAGGTCATTAATAGAGTCATGTTCTTTCTGGTAGAACATCTTTTTGCAGACCTTGCCTACAGTCAGGGGGAGCTGGACAGCACAACAGAGCAGAAGATTTCAGCATGTACTCAGGGGGAGCTTTGCCCTTGATGACAAAGGGGGAGAGTGACTTGGAGTGACTTGGGGTTGCCATCAAGTCCAAAGGGGGAGATTGTTGGCATTATGACACAGGTTTGGCGCTATGACTTAGGTGTTGTCCTTGATGGTAACTCACTCAGATGATATATCACAGTTCAGGCTCTCAGAATAAAAGGAAAAGAGATATACGCAGTTTCCACTTAGCCAAGTCGCGTATACACGCGGGATAGTCAATCAAAAGTCACGTATGCGTATGCAAGCACTTTCATGCACAGAAAAGCGCGTACATGTGGAAAAACTTATTTTTAGTCCATGGTATTTGGACCTATGGTTTTGGACCATGCATGGTATCTCGTCCGAAGTGTTGAACCCAGGTATTTGGACCATGGTATTGAGTAAGGCCTAAGACTATAAAAGGGGAAGGAGATCACTAAGCAAATGCATTGACTTAAGTATTGAATATCTTATGAAGAGCAAGACCTAGAACACTGGTCATTGGGTTATGGTGCATAGCTGGATCTGAACCAAGGAGGAACCTGAGCGCTAGAAAAGGATAAGTTCTATTGATGGGTCAAGATCTTAAGGCTTGAATAGTAGTATCTTTGTGTGATTTTGATCTGTTATATTTGGCGCATGACTTGATCTATAAATCTGATAATCTAGGTATAACTAATGTCTGAATATTTGAAAAGGGAAATTTGTCTTTTATAGCTCTGTACGCAAGTTCGGCACATCAAGAGTGTGTATACACGCTGGTTTAGTAATTCAAAACAGTGTATACGCTGGTTTGCCTTGATACAGAAGCATATGCATGCAGATTCTTCATATTGAAGTAGCGTATGTCTCATAAAATATGTTTTAGCTACTTCTGTTTATTGCTGCAGAGTTTTGGGTTCAGGATTGGTGTCTGGTTACTGTTACTGTTTTCTAGTTACAGCATTCAGAGAAGTGATTGTTTGAATCAATTTTTGATTGGTGCAAAGGAGATTGATTGATGCAGATATATTTGATGTTTCATTGATGTTATTGATGGATCCAGTATGAAAATTTATGAAACGTGGTCCCTGGAAGAAAAGAGAAAGTTGTAGCCTTCTGTAGGTCAGCACCTACATACTAGTACATCAGCGAGTACAAAAGCTAAAGGGGTTGTATCTCCCTTCCAAAAGAAGCTGAAGAACAAAAGAAGGTTGTAGCCTTCTGCAAGTAGAAGTCTGCGTACTGGTATAAGACTGCACCAGTACAGAAATATGTAAAATGAAGTTTCTTATTAAAAGAAGATAGAGACGAATTGCAGCAGGTGGTTTTCACCCACATTGGGTTTCCACCTTATATCTTGTGTTCATGTGTGTGATGATATGTTCTGTTTTACTGCACCTGTTTACTGTTCTTATGGTTAATGAAGTTCTGATGCACTGAATTAAAGATCAACATTTAATGGATTAACTGAATCATAAAGTTTACTGATATACGCTGGTTTCTCTAGACATAGTTGCGTATATACGCAGGTTCCCATAACTGAAGTAGCGTATATATATCTGAGTATGAAAATGAAAAAGTGTTTGATTTGATAATACTGATTCACCCCCCCCAGTATTATTTCCAACATGAAGCTGCGAATACTGTCGTGTATGTTCAAAACTGATGCCCTCATCAGGCATTAAACTCCAAGACTCCCGAAGAAATGTTCACTAGTAAGAAACTCGATGTCTCTCATTTTAGAATTTTTGGAAGTTCCGTATATTTTCATGTGCCGAAAGAGAAGAGAAGCAAATTGGGTGCAGGTGGGAAGAAAGGAATCTTTGTGGGCTATAGCAAAAATTCTAAGGGTTATAGAATTTATGTGGCTAGTCAAACGGAAGTTGTGATAAGTCATGATGTCACCTTTGACAAAGATATGGCTCTCAACAAAATCAACAACATTCCTATCCCAAGGAAGGACAAAGAAGTTGACACCAGAAGACAGGGTGAAAAAGAGGACGAGACAATGCCTAGTGTTGATGAACCTATGGATCCTATTGATCCTTCTCCCCAAGAGCCCTCCTCCTCCAAGAGGAGATCCTCATGGCTTAGGGAAACTCTCGAAGATGTCAAGAGACATATTGCACCGAGGGGGACTTTCCGTGAGTGAAAGAAGCCGAACTGTTGAAGTTTCTAAGTTTATTTAGTTTAGTAACCCTTCATGCACTTTTTCTGATTTATTCATACCTACTTGTTATTTTTCTTTAACAAGTTATTTACAAAGTAAATACTGAAAATAAACACCGGTGCATGCTCAACATATAACAGATTAGCAAGTAAAAGAAACAAGAACAAACACACCACATGACACCATTATTTTTGGACCAATGTCCCCGAAAAAACCCAATGTAGGAAAATTAGTGCAGCTATCTGAGGGTTTTCTTATTAAGGAATATCATAGTACAATCTGAGTGCCAAAACTAGCCTACCCAACAGAGAATTTCCTTAGCAACTATACCTCACAGTTTGACAGAAATCTCCTGGATAAAACCCAGAAAAATCCTTCCGGTACCTCCTCAGCACAAAACTACTCTGCAACCCCAACATCTGTCCAAGCTGGACTGCTTTAGCCCCTCTCTGTCTCACATTGGCCCTGCGTCAGCCTTTCTAGGCTTGTGTTAGCCCCAGGAGGCCCTGCATCAGCTATGGGAGCCTCTGCGTCAACTGTGTTGGCCCCTCTGGTGCTCTGCACAGCACTTGGCTGCCTCTGCGTAACCCTCCTTAGCTCCTGCGCTGCTCTCCCGACACAATCTCTGCCTTCTCTGTTTCTTTGTATTCAATGCCCCTCAGCTGCTCTCTTGATCACTGATTCTATCTCTCTTAGCAAACCCCGTTGTAGAGAATAGAATGACTGATCATTTGGTGTACTCTCCAAGTGACCCTCAAGCCTCCTCTTATACTTTTCCTATTGACATCTCAACGGTCGAGATTAAGTCCCTAATCAATGTCTAAGATTAGATCTGGCTTGATCCATGTCTTTTGGACCACTCTAATACAGATTCATATTAATACACATTAATATTTTATTTTCCCTAAGTTTAGACTTAGGGACTCCATTAAAAATATTAATTATTTTAATATCTCCTGATCTATTTAGAATCTGCCCAAACCCTTTCTGGGTATTGGAGATCTCATGTGCCCTAACCTCTCCACCAAATTTTGTGGCTACAGCACATCCAATGCTACCCCAAATCAACACTCCCTCTTAGCGAGAACCGTGCTCTAGCAATACTCCTCACCTATGTCACAGGGTTCACCAAACTTGAAGGTTCAGGTTCGAAATTCGGCGAACCTCGAAAAAAATTTGAAATTCGTTCAGGTTCGCCGAACCTGAAATTCGAACTTGAAGTCGAACCTAATCGAACTCGAACCTGAACGAACCTCTTCGAACCTGAACGCGAATTTAATCGAAATTTTTTAAGGTTTGATTTAGGGTTCGCCGGTTTTTTTGACGGTTTTATTTGGCTGTTTACGGAAAAAACCAGGGGCCGCATGCCGCTTTTCTTCAACGCTTCCCACCAAATATTTCTTTATAAATGATGGCTCTCTAACGTTTTGGCACAAGCTGTCGGGAGTATTTAGTAAGCGTTTGTATTAAGCAGGCTGCAGAGCTGTGTATTTGCTAACAGTCTTTTGTCATACCTCGTGGGCCAATTTGGCCTGTGTTTTATATCTATGCCGCAAATGCCAAAATTGACCAAAAAAATCTGGCTGGAAAAGAGCCAAAAAAAGACCTCGTTAAACTACTGCGTTTAAATTTATCAATTTTGAAAGCAACATCACCACATTTGCTTGACAAACAGCCTTTCCAACACTGTGCAGGGTATTTTTGTGTGAAATCAAAACAAATCATTGTTGTTATAGGTATCCAACCACCATTCCAGGTAGAAATTGCCAAAATCCACAACTATCACAAATTTTTGCCCTCGAGAATGGTAAAATCCAAACTAGGAATGCTTCTCCAAAGTGTTAAATGTCAAATCCAACGAAAAAGAGTCAAAAAAGAAACCTGCTGCTATCAATTTTCAACCACCAAATTTCCAACACGTACAAATGGTCTTCAGAACGTATTGTTTTGGTTTCAAGTTTCTGTTAGTATTTAAACATTAAAACGATGTGATTTTTTAAAAGATTACTAGTATTTGACATTCATTTAAATTTTGAAGACAGAAAATTATGTCATTTCTTTTTGCAAACTACTATTGTGTATGTTTACATTTAACTAGATGTTAGAATGATTACATTATTCATGTATGTTTACTTATAAGAATTTGTATTCACATGTTTATGGATCGATTTTGAATTTTCTATTATTTTATCATATATAGATGTATATATATATTGAAAAATATGTATAGTCGAACCTAATGCCAAACCTCATTCGAACATGATCGGAAAATTCGAATTCGAATCGAACTTAATCGTTGTCGAACTCGAACTGTGTGACATTGCTCCTCTGAGTATTACTCTAATCATCCGGCATCGGTACCTGTGCAGCGCGCTGATGCTAGGCCTTCCTGCCCAACATCCTCTGCACTGCTGCCCATGGTTTTGCCATTGCCACTACTGCATTTGTACGACAGCTCCCTCTGCATCCGTGCTGCTACTGGTCCTTTCTCCCAACACTGCATCCGCACTGCACCTCCTCTCATCATGCTGCATCGCGCTACCCACTGCTGCACTGATGCTAAAACTCCCTCTACCGCTAACAAGTGCTCTCTCTCTGACCTTTGCGCTGCTGCAACAACTCCCTGCATCTCGCACCATTGCACCCCTCTTTGTGCCTTCCTGCACTGGTGCAACACTCTTGTGCCTCTCGCACTGCTGCAGACTGCTAGCTCTGCATTGCCTTGGCACCACTCCTGCACTATAGCTCTCTCTGCCACTCCATCCGCATCCGTCTCTACCCACTCAGCCAATCCTGGTACTCCTCGTCGGGGCTCCCGTAGGAAGGTCTAATCCAAGAGGCTGGGTACCTCAAGGATCCTGCCCCTCATTGCCTATAGTCCTCCTAACTACAGCTCGATGTCTCCCCACTTCCACTCAAGTGGCACATGTGCACTCATGGCACAGTCATCCTCTGTCAAAACTTCCTTCTCTACCCGTGCTAGCGTTGCCTTAGTCTCGGAAGACTCTCTCTCATTTTTCTTCCTTAGGCACTGGATCACATAATGACCCATCTCCCCACAGTGGAAGCACTTGACCTTGGAGAGATCTTTCTTCTTCCGCTTCTCCTGCTTTTTCTCAGATGCTAGGGCCACATCCTCCTCCTCCTCCTTGACCTTGATCCCTGTGTTGTTGCTACCTGTCTTCGACTACCGTCTAATCTCTTCCTAGCGAAGCGCTGCCTACATCTCGTCCCAAGGTAGGAGACTCCCTCTGCCCAGGATACTCTAGACAAACACTTCCCAATCCTCTGAGACAACATTCAGGGTTGTCCTCACCATAAACTCCTAATCCGGTGTCGCTCCTATAGAAGTCAACTGGTCTCGGATCTCATTCAGTCCTTCGAGGGAGGTGTCAATTGGTTAACCCTTCTTCATCTGATACGACGTCATCTGGTTCTCGAGCAGCATTCTTCTCTACACAGAAGTATGCTGGTACAGGTTCTTGAGAGCCTCCCACATCTCAATTGTCGTTTCCTTCTCAGCTATATGTAGTACCACATCATCGTTGACCCCATCAAGGATAATGCATTTGGCCCTCGCCATCGCCTCTTCGTACTTGTCGTTATCATTGGGGTCGACTGGGATAGTTATAAACTTCAAGGCAAAGTTCTTGACACGATTCCTGTCAAGCACTGAGAAGATTCTGGCCTTCCAGACTGCGAAGTTCAATGCTCCGTCCAGTCTATCCTGGTCTCTTACCTCGTGTAGTGCCATGACGCTCCTCTACTTCCCTCCTGGAAGTTCTCTGTTTGACTCCTCTGAGTCTCTACTTCCCGTCTGTAAGTTCTCTTATGGACTCCCTCTGAGTCCTGATTCCCTCCTGGAAATCCTTCTCCCACTTGTCGAGATGCCCCCTACTCTGATCGTCTTGTGCAACTGCACTACTGATCCAAGTTCCTCGGCTAGAAACCCTCGGTAACAACTCCTCTGGCCCTGCTCTGTCAGGTGTTGTTCTGACTACAGTACCTCACCAGCTCCACTCTGCAATATTTATGCAGCCTTCTAGACTCCAGCCACTGCCTCTCTGTCAACTGCGTCAGCCCCTCTCTACCTCACGCTGGCTCTGTGTCACCCTAGATGGGTCTGCGTTAACCCTCTGGCCCTCTGCGTCAGCAACGTTGGCCTCTCTAAGGCTTTGTGCGGCTCTCAGCTTCTTCTGCGTGGCTCTAGTTGGCTCTGCGTCACACTTCGTGGCTTCTGCGCTGCTAGAAACAACTTCTATCACCTCGAGACAGTTGTTTTCTGCTACTATTGCTCCGCTCGACTGATGTCTTTTAGTCCTCCTGTGATTTACAATCACGCTCTGATACCATGTTGAAGTTTCCAAGTTTACTTAGTTTAGAAACCCTTCATGCACTTTTTCTAATTTATTCCTACCTACTTGTTATTTTTCTTTAACAAGTTATTTAAAAAGTAAATACTGAAAATAAACACCAGTGCATGCTCAACATATTACAGATCAGCAACTAAAAGAAACAAGAACAAACACACCACATGACACCATTATTTTTGGACTAATGTCCCCAGAAAAACCCAATGAGTGAAAACCGGTGCAGCTATCTGAGGGTTTTCTTATTAAGCAATATCAAAGTACAATCTGGGTTCCAACACTGACCTACCCAACAAAGAATTTCCTTAGCAACTATACCCCACAGTTTGAGAGAAATCTCTTGGCTGAAACCCCAGAAAATCCTTCCGGTAGCTCCTCAGCACAAAACTGCTCTACAACCCCAGCATCTGTCCAAACTGGACTGCGTCAGCCCCTCTCTGTTTCACGCTGGCCCTGCGTCAGCCTCAGGAGGCTCTATCTCAGGTCTAGGAGCCTCTGCATCAACTGCGTTGGCCCCTCCAGTGCTCTACGCAACACTTGGCTACTTCTGCGTGAGCCCTTGCTGGCTTCGCGTCACCCTCCTTGGCTCCTGTGCTACTCTCCCGACACAATCTCTGCCTTCTTTGTTTCTCTGTACTCAATGCCCCTCAGCTGCTCCCCCGATCACTGATTCTATCTCTTAGCAATCCCCGCTCTAGAGAATAGAATGACTGATCATCTGGCGTGCTCTCCAAGTAACCCTCAAGCCTCCTCTTATATTTTTCCTGTTGACATCTCAACGGCCGAGATTAAGTCCCTAATCAATGGCTAAGATTAGATCTAGCTTGATCCATGTCTTTTGGACCACTCTAACACAGATTCATATTAATACACATTAATATTTTATTTTCCCTAAGTTTAGACTTAAGGGACTCCATTAAAAATATTAATTATTTTAATATCTCCTGATCTGTTTAGAATCTGCCCAAACCCTTTCTGGGTATTGGAGATTTTATGTGCCCTAACCTCTCCACCAAATTTCGTGGCTAGAGCACATCCGATGCTACCCCAAATCAACACGAACAGGTATCAAGGATACTTGACCACCATGAGCACTATCATTCAAAATGAACCTTCATCATTTGAAGACATCGTGAAGCAACAAGTGTGGAAGGATGCTATGAATGAAAAGTACGAGTCTATTATGAAAAATGATTGTTGAACTGAGGCTTCTGTGATCCATATCAAGTTATGAGGAATTCTTCGGCGGAAATCACATGATAGAACATTTGTCGACGCGTTTCGAACCAACGTGTGGCTCATCATCAGGACAAGTTGAAGAACCAGATCAAGGCTACGTATTAAATAGGGATAGCAGATCATCCAATGGCTAAGTTTGGCTAAAAAATGGCTATATTGAAGAACGGCTATATAAGTTTAGACTAGATAAACGGTTACGATTAACCAAGAACGACTCAATATGACTAATCAATTTTAATTATATAATATTATAATGCTAAAATATTATTATGATATTTAACATATGTTATTTAAGAGATTAATATTTAAATTAAAATTGCTATAATATATTAAAATAGCTAGAAATAATAGTTAATAATAAAAAGGTATAATAATAACTAATAATTAATATTATTATAATAATGTTATAGTATTAGTCTTAATTAAGAATTAAAATGATCATAGTTATCGTTATATTATATATACTAGATCCCTTCAGATTATTCATGAAAAAAAGGGGGGGAATTTTAATATTTAACATCTATTAAATTATGTTGAATTAATGTAAAATTTGTAGATCTATGGATAATATTATAAAATGAAAGGATTAAAATAATTATAATTATCGTTATATTATGTATACTAAATCTCTTTACTGGTACTTTATGTGGACGAGCTCTTTCTGACAGGTGCAGACCCTCTCATTCACAAATGTAAGAGGGAGTTGGCTTCCGAATTTGAGATGAAGGACCTAGGACTGATGCACTACTTCCTAGGGTTGGAGGTCTGGCAAAAGCCAGGAGAAATTTTCCTATCTCAAGGAAAATATGTTGTGAAGATATTGGAAAGATTTGGGATGGTGGACTGCAAGCCTATGACTACCCCGCTAGAACTTAACTTCAAGAAGTTATGTGGTAGCGTTGTCGGACTTGTATTGGGAAATGCTTCTGAGTCTCGTCAACTCATAGGAGCGTTGATGTTCTTGGTGAACTCCCGTCCAAATATATGTTTTGCAGTTAATACGTTGAGCCAATACATGGTTGAGCCTCATCACACATAATGAATTGGTACCAAGAATCTTCTAAGATATCTTCGAGGCACAATCACTGATGGACTGAGATACACTGCCATAGATGTGAGGCTGCATGGTTATTCTGATGCTAATTAAGCTCGATGTGGGGTGGATCATAAGAGCACTTCTAGGTGCTGCTTTTCTTTGGATGAGCAAGAAGCAAAAATTGGTGGACCTAAGCACAGCTGAGGCCAAATACATAGTTGTGAGTATGGCCTCCGGTGAAGCTATCTGGTTGAGGAATCTCTTCAGTGAGTTGCTTGGAGATGTGTTGTATACCACCATGATACTCTGTGATAACTAGAGTGAGATCTAATTATCAGAGAATCTTGTATTTCATGATCGCTCCAAGCACGTTAATATCAGGTACCACTTTATCTGGGATATGGTACAACGAGGAGCAATAAGGCTCCATCACATTGGGACTAATTAGCAAGTCACCGACATTCTGACAAAGCCCCTGGGAAAGGTCAAATTCTTGACATTCCAAGAATGACTAAGAGTCGTGGAGAGACCCTCTTATGAGGGCCATGTATGATATGGACATTGAACTCTGGGAGCTCCGTGGGGCTTGAGGTACTTCTTGGAGCGATGAACAACCATAGGGTGAGTGGTTCAGCCTTCCCCTGTGATACCCCGTGGCGACATGTAGGCAGGATGAATGGTTAATCCTTCTCTTGCTGAGACATCCTACCCGTACAGTCTGGGACTCATGGGAAGTACCTCTCATCTGGCCAATGAGTAGGGAAATAAGGATAGGGACCATAGTACTACCAATGGACGCATCGTGTACTACCATACTCCCTATGCTAGGATGACTGATATTGATCTTGGACCAATTGGAACTGACTTCGGGTCAGTGAAAGTGCTATGGCACACTCTCTTTTGATTGGCACTGACTTCGAGTCAATAAGAGTGGTATGAGGCACTCTCTTTTATTTGGGACTAACTTCATGTCAGTAGAGAATGGTATGATACATTCTCGATCACTTCTTCGTCTTCATAGTTCAGCAGTGTAGAGCAGTGTATGATGGCAAAGATAGTACCGAATGGAAAATGGATTAGCAGATGGAGTTCTCCCTAGTTGAGAGGGAGTGTTAAAATTGGCAACTAGGGCCAAACTCCATATGGGTCACCTTATTTATGACAACTGATATTTTTCTTGGATTCCTCTCTCCGAGAGGTGTAGGATTGATCTAAAGATCATCCGATTCGGACATGTAAAAATGAAGATATGAATTTATTTGTATTATTGACAAATTGTCAAGGTCGGCCAGCAATTTAAATAGGGATTTTTACCCCCAGTTCATCCTCAACGATGCATATAAAAGTAGGAGACCTCAAGTCATTATTCTATCATCTCATTTTCACTCATCTCTCTCTCCTCACTTGATTGGGTACACAAATATGGCAGCTCTCTCTCACACGCGCGAAGGAAGGACTTTTCTGTTTGACTGCGTTGACTAGGTTTGACCGAGCTGTAAGGACACTGTTTTGGGCTGCATTGACCAGCATTGACCTCTCTTTGACTACGTTTTGTGTGTGGCTACTTCTCCTTGGCAAGCCGCAGATTTTGGCACAGAAACCGAGGTGATCTGACCTCTGGTTTGACCAGCATTAACTGCCCTAATTGTTGCTTGCAGTTTGACTTTTATTGACCAGCATTTGACTAGACTTTTCGGGGGTGTTTTGCACTGTTTGGGTTTGTTGTTGTAAGCCGAAGTTGATTGGTTTTGACTAAGCTGTTTGAAGGAAGAATTTTGCCCTATTTGGCCAACGTTGAATTTTCTGGTTAGGGCTTTACCGTTGTTGTCATAAATTATCAAATTTGTAAATTTGTATTATCTCTCTCTGCTGAACTATTGAAGAATATAAGAAGAATTGATCAAAGGTTTCCCCACATTGGGGTTTGTCCCTGGCTGGTGCCACATCTTGTGTTCTCTTGTCTTGGCTTGTGTTCTACTGTTTATGTTTATGTTCTATCTGCATTTTACTATCATGTTGATGTGATTGTTAAACTGGATATTGATATTGGGCTAATTAAGAAATTGAAGTAAATTGCTCTTAAGCATAAGAACATCCCAAAAATTAACAGTTTAGAACAAAAACTATTTTCAAGGATCAACATCTCAAAGGATGTAAGTACATATGGCACTAACTCATACAAAGTTTGGAATTGTAATTATTTTATTTTTTTTATAACAAAAACTCAAATTTGTAGTTGCAACCCTAAAACCAGACCTCAAGCACTATGGCCTGGAAGATTGAAATTCATGACGAAACAGTAATCAATGTTGAGTAGATTGTGGAGTGTCGTGTGTTGAATAGGATGTTGAGTATGCAAGCATATACAAGAGTAGCCTAAATCTATAGTGCATGCACTATTTATTGGTCTACTCGATTATGCATTTGTTGTTGAGGCTTGCATTGAATTCCCTCATTCACAGTCTAATGGCCATTCTTGTAGCCCACAATCAAGAGGATAGTAGAAATACCTTGTTTGTATTGGCATGTATGCCTATCAAACTATGTTACATGCATAGTTGCAGGAATCGCCCCCCCCCACCCCCCCCGGATCCTAAGCCGGAATCGCGACTCGAGGCGAATCGTCCCGGAATCCATAGGCGAAGCGCGCTTCCAAAATTGAGGTGGCGCGATTCCGGCTTTTAAGTGTGCTTCTTGCCATTTTAGGTGGCGTTGCCCCGGAATCGCGCTTCCGAATCGCGCAACCTGGACGCAACCTGGACGCAACCTAGGCGCAACCTGGACGCAACCTGGGCGCAACCCGCGGGGCAGCAAAATAAACATAATTTTTTTTTAATTTCTTTTAAA
>APFE031378737.1:13635-30357 GCA_000404065.3 Pinus taeda
GCTTGGCGGTGACCAAGTGACATATTTTGTAAACATAATTATTTGAATTTTGGACATGACAAATGTTGATAGTTGCTCACTTGCTAGATAAATCATAATATGCTCTATGTTTTATCATTATGTTTTATAATATGCTTAAATGTTTTATGTTTTATAATATGCTTAAAAATTTGATGTATGTTTGTAATAGCTAGAAATTAGAATATAGATGATTGTTGTACTTGTACATACTAGTAACTACAATGGAATCATGGATGCCATATCTATCTTGATTTATGCAAAAATATGCATGTTTTCATGTCTTCTACAATTAATTTGGTATCTGGGATGTTTATTTTGAGTATAAATGCAAAAAAATATAAAAAAATATATATATATAGCAGACGCTTCCGCGGACGCTTCGCTTCCTAGATTTTTGGAAAATGACGCTTCCGCGCTCCGCGCTTCCGCTTCGCGATTCCGCTTCGCTCCCGCTTCGTGCAACATTGGTTACATGACATGAGGACATGGGCCATGGAGGACATGTGCATATGAGTATCTGACACATGACAAGTTGACCCTAGAAACAGGGTATAGAATACATGTTTTATATATATGTAATAAAATATAACACGTGTGTGTGTGTGTGTGTGTGTGTGTTTAAAAAAAATACATATGAAATATAAACGCAAGGATCCAATTTTTTTTAAGACTATAACATTGACAAAAAGTTGATACTAGTAACTACATCATTGATGATCAACAGGCAATAAATTAGAATTTTAAAAACAGATATGTCATAAAATAGAAGATTAGAATCATAAACTGCAGTTTTCTCATTAAGTTGTTTGTTTTCATCAAAACCAAAGGGTATTACATAAGCACTGAGGCACTGATACTGCATGCGGGAATACTAATAGCAAATATGAAATAGCGTTGATACTAGAACTGTAGATGGAAAAATCTCATAACTCTTCACTATCTGTAGTCCCACTCCATGTCAGAATCATCAAAATCACCACACTGCCACCGCTCTCTCCTCCATCCCCCCTCTCCTCCTCTATATGCAATCCACGATCTTCATCTGCTAGTGTGGAGGATGACCCCTCAAGAGGATCACTATCATCAAAAGTGACGAGCTCTGGCACTGGTTCATTAAGATCCAAGTTGGCTCATGCTAGCTCCACACTGCTGTATTGATCCAGATTTAAACAGGAATGCAACAAATTACAGATATGACCATAAATACAGAGATGCAATAGAAATAATACTGCATTCATTGATGTAAAACACTGAAATACGCTTACAAACAGAAATGGAAATAAACTAGCTAAGACGATGGTAGCTTATCTCTAAGAAGAGATGTGGTGGCTACATGCCTCTGAACTCTCTTACAATGAAGCTTGAAGGCCTATTTATTGTTGAGAAACAATTGAAAACCCTAATCATCCAAAAACCTAACCCTGTGAGATGAAGCGTGAAATTATTGGCCCCGTTTTGGGTAAAATGGTAACATCAACTTCCCGGGGTCATAACTTTGGCATACTATCTCCATTTGACGCGCACAATACCCTGTTAGAAAGATCTATCTGAGGACTACAACTTTGGAATGAGCAACATCAGTCCATGGACCCATGTTGCTTCCAATTTTCCCAAAAAACGTCGTTTAGAGCCTCAAAATGGCTCTAGAAGTTCAGGATCCGAAAAACTGCCAAAAATAATAAATTGTGCTACAAATAAGGACACTAAAACACTGAAAGAAACAATGGTGGAAGTCCAAGTGGAATAGGCAGGTGGCCACCAATATCCACCTAGATCATGTATAGAATCTAAACCCATATCATCAGGAAACACATCCCACATTTTTGTCTGCAAGAAAAATCACATTTTAAGAGCCCTCACAAATCCTTTTTGTGCCTTGGTCAGACACAATAGGACATGTGTTTGGCACGTAACCTGTTTTAGAACATGTACAAAACACATGTCCTAGCATGTCACATGTCCACCACACAGGATATGGACACAGGGCCCTTAAGGGATGCACATTGTTACTCAGTTATCAACCAATTTTGCATGCTATGAAAGTACAAATGCATGAGGATACTAACAGCGATTACAGGATAACAGCAAAGTAACTGATTAAGACAGTTGCACTAATAGTAATTAGTGAACATAACAGTGCATGTAGTAATCTAACTGAAGTGCAGAAATGTATATGAAATAAATGTATATAATAAATTGAATAGTTGAATGATGAATATTACAATAGGGCTCCCATTATAGATACCTAGGCGGGGTTTTCCACTAATGGATGTCTTTACAAAAAGCCCATCTATTCACTAATTAATTAATTATCATTTATTATGTTTATAACATTTAATATATAATATTTTATATCCTCAATGGATATCTTCATACCCCAAGTCTTCTGGAGTATTTAATTTTTATAAAAAAATATTGAATTTAATATATTTTCTTTCCTTTTCTTTTATGGCCAAGGGCCTATTGGCGACAATGAAGAAACTCCAATTTGTGTAGCGAATGCTTCAGTCACGATGACAACAAGGTTGATGAATTTGACAGTCAAAGACCTGGATCGGAGAACACGGCTCTGTGCAGCAGTGTAGCAGCCAAAAAATAAGGCCTCTTGACAGCGGATAGATGACCTTAGATTAGATCACTCTAGACTGCGTTTTAGGCCTCCTTCCGATGGCGGATTAGGGCTCCTTTTGGCTGCAAATTGGAGCTCCCTTTGACTGCGGCTAGGGCATGTATACCTGCAGCTAGGGCTCTTCCAAGATTCCTCCTTTAGGTCTACGTAGTAGGCATCTTGACTAGCTGCATAGAACCCTTTCTTCACTGCGTTAAAATCTCCTCCATGATAGCGTTGGGATCTAGGGCAGTGTATCCTCTTTAGATTTCTCCTCCCACCAAAACCCAAAGACAAGTGGAGAGGAAGAGATCACCAAGAGGATGTGTGTACAAATGACTTTCAAGGCACCTCTATTTATACTAAAACGTTGAGCATAAGAGGGGTTTATTTGGTTGATGGCCAACCTTGACGAACTGTCCCATAACACAAATAAATTCATATCTCCATGAATACTTATCAGAATCAGATGATCTTTAGATCAATCCTACATCTCTCGATGAGAGGGATCCAAGAAAAATATCAGCTGCCATTAATAAGATGACCCACATGGAGTTTGGCCCTAGTTGCCAATTTTAACACCATCCCTTCAAGTCCTGCCTTGCTAGTCTTCAGAGAATTTAAAAGCTTGCAAGATCCACAGAGGCACCAATGACCATCCTAATGACATCATTGGATTTTCTTATAGTGCAAATTTGGTACTACACTCTACACTTTGGTCCTCTTCTCAAAAAGAATGGATCATTGATTCTAGAGTTATTCAACACATGATCAAACACGAACACCTCTCTAATTATAGAAAGCAGCATAGTGGGAGAAAGTCGTTATTGGTGACTGCTACCCATCAAAAAGTGGGTAACCCCATTGGAGTAATTTTTTCTCCTAATTTGGACAACAAGCCAGCCAACAACCCTACATGTGCTCAATATATGATGATATGTCACATTCCTCTGCCATTTTCACTAGTCAAACACCTCTCACCATCCACCACTCCTCTTAAAGGAAGTTGAGTCACCATTCGGCAAGTACTTTAGCCATTTTGCAATCGTGTGATTTTGCTTAATGTTTTGGGCATTCTATGATGGATAAAGGGGAATGGTGAAATGTGGCAAGTATGGAAAGGTTATAGACACGCTACTTCATCCCGAGTTGACATCATCCTTCTTTAGACAAGTTTGTGCATTGGAAACCCTAACCCTAACCTAGCTTCAACTTGACGCTTATCTTGAGGGCTTGCTCTATTATTCTGTTGACCTTATATTTTAGTAAACCCTTTCTTTGACTCATGTATCTAGGTATTTCTTTATTGTTGCATATCAACAAACCCTAGGGTTTAGCAAGAACCTCCTCCACCTCAAGCCTTTCTTGCTTAAACTACTAATTGTTTTGAAGGCCCATTTGAGCTCTATCACAAGGAATCTTATACACCATATGCCATTACTCAGTGTTTCAATTTCCATATCAAACTAAATCTCTCTTGAGCTTTATCTTGATCGTTTATGATCTCGATGGCTTTATGAACGAATGATGTGAAGTTCAAGGAGGGCTGATCTAGCCCTCTATTCAACATTAAGGGGGGTAGTAAATCTATAATGTTGTATTGTAATGACTTCTCTCTATTGATGGTTGTTCAATTCAAGAAGGGTATTGGAATTATTGGTGTAATATGTAGATGTGGCCATAGCCCATTCATATGTATAATTCCATACTTCTAATTATAGTTGAGGCCATAATTTATTTCATTTATTGTATACTAAGTTTTTGGTTAAGGTCCACCAAGATAAACTTGATATCTAAGCTCAACAACCCTCGATATATGTGCCCATATTATGTAAGCACCTAACCCTTTTGGAAGAACGTCTCACTTAAAATGTGTATAAATACACAATTCAAGCTCTTATTTGTATCATATCATCTTATGATCTTCTTGATCTACTATACAATGTGAGATAAGCCTAAGAGCACTTAGATTTCACATGTTCTTCTTGTTATTGCTATTTTCTCTTGGCCACACTTGTGCTTAGCTTTTGCACTCTCTCTATAGTGTTGTAGACCTATCTCTCTAGTGCATTTGTGATGAGGCTATTTCAAAATTTGGATGATATTTGGTACCATCAATTCTCTTGTTAACCCTTGTAAATCTCGACAAAACCAAATGACCTTATTTGAACTAGTTTACTATGTAGCCCATAATCAAAAAAATCCGACCAAAAGGACAAAATATAGAAAGGAGACATATTGTAGTGACAACTTCCAAGTTCACAAGTCGCAAACAACTTACAGAAAAATCATGGCAACTTGAATAGTGTGACCTACGATTAAGAAACAACCATGCTAAACTAATAACCACCAACACTAAACTTTAAACAACATCAATGCAACTTGCCAAAGGTTATGCCAAGTTGAAAGGGAAGTGTGCACCAATTGAATGATATGGAAGAAGTGACAGACTATGGGACTATCAACCTAACTCCTAAAAGCTAAAATATATATTTTACACTCCACACATAGTGAGGATTGAACATCTAAAGAAACTATAGGTGAAGTAAATGGGCCAAAGTGTTCAATGTGGGACTCAAAACATTTATTCCCCTTCTATATTACTAGAAGGGGACACATGGTTGAACTATATTGATGTTATCCCTAATGCAATTTGGTTGGAAAGTGTTCTAAACATCCCTTTGGTAGCAAAGCACACCAAACACGTTTTACCTATTATGTGGATTATGGGTAACACAATTAAAGAGGTACCATGAGAGCACTGAAATCCTAGAAATAAAATCTCACATGGAGGATGGATACCTATAACAATCAAGCGAAGGAGAATGACCTCCCTAGCGACAAATTCACTTTAGGTTGGAAATTAACCATGTCTCCAAGAGGTTGGGCATTTTGCCCAAAAGCTAGTTGAACTTGAAAGGGTTCCTAACCCTATCAAAATCATAACATTTAGCACGCCTCACTACCACAACATGATCTCGAGCAAATGAATTAGCACCTATATCATACTAACCTAAGTTGCATGATACGAGGAAACGAATACACAACTGGAAATGTGACTCCCAAAAAAAATTGGAAACGGGGAAAGAATATGTGTGTGTGTGTGTGTGTAGAGAGAGAGAGAGCATATTATATTGAAACTTGGAAAGAACTCATTATGAATAAATAAGCAAAAACATTTAAATGAAAAACACAAATGACAAGTAATGTTCCACCATTGCTCATATTGGGATCCTCATCACTAGTATAAGTACATATGAAATGTGTTTCACATGTGGGAAACAAATTTCATACAAATTGAAACATGTCTCAATGTTTGTATAAGCGCTCCCAAATGAAATTTGTCTGATTTTGCTTTGATTTAATTGTTAGGAACCAATTTTTTTTGTTTTAATGCCTAATTAGAGGTTAACTGTGAACTAATGAGACTTTTAGAAACATCTAAGACCCAAAAAGATGGTTTCACTCTCGGTTTGCACCAAAATGTTGGCAATCAATAGTAACGTCAAATTCATAAAGTAAAAGGATGAAAAGGAAAGATAAAGGAAATGTCACTTTTACATGAATCTTTAAGCCTATCTTTAATTGTTTTAGGATGTTTGAGATTGGTTCCAACCTCATCGGAATTCATGTGGAAAAAGAGAATTTCATATCCTATTCAAAATTCAGTAAACTTTACAGTTTTCAATATTTCAGGATTGGTAGGATTGTAGCACGTTCATTAGAACCTGTCATGTACAAGGGTATGGAATTGGCAGTTAATCAAGAGCACCAAGCCCTTTATGTATCTCGATGTTAGTGCAATAGAATGTTGGACTCCTCTTTTGTGGCCTTCGCAAAAATGTACCCTTCACACAAACCAAAGGTCCAAAACCATTGATTAGGCATGCTAAGCTTTTTGTACCATATTTTAAAGCTTGGATTAGGTAATTTCATCAAAATTGAGTGGCGTTGACTAATATTCCTAGAGGATTGAAGTAGAGGCAAAAGGTGATACTAATGATGAGAATCCCAAATATAAATGATGGTGGAACATTGCTTGTCATTTATGTTTGTCATTTAAATGTTCTTGCTCATATATCGTGTTTCCCCATTTCCAAATTTTTTGGGGGTCACATTTCCAAAGCATTTCCTTTTCAGAAATGTGTAACACTCTAACTGTTTGCCCTTATCATGCAACTTAGGAATAAACACTCTGTAAATCTGTTATGTTGTTTAATGAAATTGCAGATCCAGTGGTGTTTCCTAGCTCGATGCACGTTAATGAATTGTCGGTATAGTTTCATTTGATTCATGCCTCAAATCCTGAGTTTATCATGCTATTGTGTAGCTTAGGATTGATGCCAACAGGTTTATCTAAGTAGAATTGATAGTGCAATACAATCAGCATTTTGAAAAAAATACAAATGGCAGAGTGTTGAGGTTGTGGACTTGTATCATCCGAACAGAGTATTGAAATTGGCAGCGTGATCGTGATTTTGTTTTCGTCGACAAAGAACAGCAATGTATCATTCCAGTTGACTTGGATCGCTGAGTCACATATTAATTGGGCATGCTCAATGGTTGAACGAGTGGATTGAAAGCATACAGAAGGTGAAATGCAGATCTGAAACATCATTGGTGTATCTTAGAGGTAAAGTGTACCTGTAGCAGCATTTGATCTCTAGTTGGTCGAAACATAAGAGTATTCAGGGTTCCTTTCTTATGGTTATTGGTGGCCACATCATGGTTATGGGTCTTTAGCATTATATATAGGAGACAAATCTCTCCAAGAATAAATCACATGCTTGTAGCACTCAGCAGAAGAGACAATCTGTGCTGAGGATTGATGAAATCATTATGGAGTTGAGCTGGTTGAACCTCCAACCTGATCACTGGTTATAAATAAAACATGGCCTCTGGTCACAGTTCAAATCATGCGAAGAACAAGACCTGAAATGTTGACGGATAAGAATAATCAGATCCTAAAATTATGTGGTCGCAAGTCTATAATGTCAGATCATGGCTTTAGAAATATTCCTTCATTCGCTTTAGAAATCTTGCAAGGATATCGTAGACTTATTGGGCTCGAAATGATAGTGGTGGCATTCTGGTGTATGGTGGCATTGAATCAACCAACTGTATCACAATAATAATATAGACAAGAAAGAAAAACCATTACTGTAAGTGACATTTTTCTTTACAGATATTTCTGCCCAAATAGAAGGTGGAGTTTAAAAATATTGTCATCATAGGCTATATGCAGGCTTGTAAGTATTTGTTTTTCAATAAAATTGAATGTGAAAACCTTGTAACTGTGGGTTGAACAAAGGAAGCAGTGGGTGTAGTATGATTTAGTGAAAACCTTCACAGATTGCATAAGGAAAACCATTCACAAAGTTAAGAGTAGAGGTTTTAGTCTTTTTGTCTTGTATCAAATGATATCAGAGCAGGAAGATTCATGTGTGCAGTGAGGGTTGAGAGAGATCAAAGCAGAACAGAGAAAGAGAACTCTGGGATTTGAGAGAGGAAGTTCGTCAAAACAGATCGAGACCTGCATGTCAATAGTGCTCAACAGATAAGTATGGAAGATATGCAATCAAAAGTTGTAACAAAGAAATCTGGAGAAAGCAGTTCCAGCTAAAAAAATTGCTGGGTAGAACTGTGAGAAGACAACCCAATAGCAAAGATTGGGCAGAAGTTGCAGAGAACACGAAGAGTTCTTGAAGGCACAGGTCTAAGTAAGATTTGGAAGGTAAAGATGTGTTTGATGTTTGGTTTGTGCAGGTAGCAGCAGAGAAAGAAGAGAGAAGTGCCTTAGAGACCCTTACAGCAAATAAGCTATAATGACTTCCAGCCGAGGTTGGAAGTAGAGAGAAAAATGGTAGTTCTCAAGGGAAGGGGAATGGAAGTACAGAACCCTAGAGAAGCAGAGGAAGCTCAAAAGGTTTTAGTAGAAAGAACTAGGCTTATCAAAAAGCCAATTTTAGGAGTAAACCTTGGTGAGGTATTGTGTAGCAGGGTGAAAAAGACCTCTTACTCCAGAGGCTACATGCAGCTCACAATGGGCATGGAGGAGCTCACAGGAATATCAATGACTATGGATAGTCAGTTGCAGGGTTTAGAGGAAAGAAGCCACAGCAAGATGAGAAAAGATGCCATAGCAATTGGCATAAAGAGGATAAATGACAAAGAGTTTGAAAGAGAGATTGTTGAGTTGAAGGAACAGCTTCGTGGGATGATGAAGCTGCTACATAAGAGGATGGAAGATGACCGGAGGTATGATTGATACTAAAGAAGAAGGTCAAATGGTCGATCAAGCAACTGCATGAAAGGAAGTTGAGGCACAGGTTGAGTGTCTATTTAAAGATGAAAGAAGAACTCAGTAGAGCTGAGTATGGACAAAGACCCTTGGAATAGGATGAGGATAAAAAATCTGATGGTAGTCTCATGGAGTGATGGGAGGTGTTATCTCAGTTTAGCTTCAGAGTATAAGGTTCAGAAATTTTAAATTTTTGTTCAAAAGATTTAGGCGCGCTGAGAGTTGAATTGTAAGCGCTAATTTGAAAATGTTGAATAAAGGCGTTGACAGTTGGATTGTCAATGCAAATTTTAAAAAAACATCAAACCAAAGGAGTTAACAGTTGGATTGTTAATGCAGATTTAAAATATATATATATATATATATATGTCAAGTTTTAAGGCACCGAAAAATCAAATGTCAACAAATATTTAGTTTTCTGGACAAGCGAGCACTGACAAATCAGTTTTCCATACTATCATCATTCAACAACTGGCATTGATCAATTAGTTGACTCCTATTTTGATAAATTTGACCCGAGCTTCACGGAAAGATTACTATTTCAAACATAATGACACAAACTCAGCAGTCAGGGAAAAGGTGCCGAAACATGTTTTGTTTTCACTTGACAAAACTCTGTTTTTACACATTTTCCTGTAAAAGACAGTAACTTTGAGCACAGTTTCCGAACAAATGGGAACGAATTTTTGAAACCCAAAAAATGTTTTTGTCAGGAACAGACCCATTAACAAAAATCTCTCAGATTTTACACAACTATCACGGTTTTGGAGATTCGAATGGTTCTTTGAAGCCTATTTTTCAGGAATTCGCCAAAAAAAATCTCATGAACAGTGGTTGATGAGTCACCTCATCAAATCAGCAATTGAAGATCACATCAAACTTCCCAAAGATAAATATCAACATTCCAAATTTAAAGAGATTCAAGACAAGCAGCATTTAACTATTCGATACATATTGTAACTACTTCCATATTTATTTATTCTTTATGATTTTATTTGATTTTTGTTTCCAGAAACATAGAAACAGTTTAGGATATTATTTAAGCAAGGCTATGTAATGTAACGGGGGTTGGCAATTTTTTGAAGAAGAAAGACTGTCTGTTAATTTTGATCAATATATTGCTATATGCAGTGTTACATATACAGTTTGCAGGGATTCATGTGTGTATGACTTCTTGTCTGTTTTTCCTCATGGGATTTAGTTTCTCTTTATGTTGCATCTCTTGATCTTTAAGTCTTCCGTATTTTGGATAAAACGTTATGAACTAGAATTCCTTATGAATGCTCTGATTCCTAAGTCACAGGACACGTCCCTCAGGGTCTCGTGTCCCGTATTTCACATGCCAGACACCAAACGTGCCCTAAAACGTGTCGAAAACATTTTTTTCGTGTCCTCCAATCGAGACACGTGTTTTGGACATGGCAAAAACGTGCCCTAACGTTTTTGGCTCTTAGAACACGTGTCCCACGAAAAGTGACGTTTAAAACCGCGACCTGGTTTATTTTTAGGTTTTTTTTGTCATTGTTCGCCACCAAAATCGAATTTGTTGTGTAGTGTAAGGAATTCCATCGGATGACTAATGAGATCGACCATGTTTTTGCCGACTTCTTGTCAAGTCCATGTCATACTCTCACTTTCCAACCTCACTGAATTGTTTGTTGTCATGTCTTGGATCATTATTTTGTAATACAATTTGACATGATTTTGTATTTACTTTATTATTTTTTTAAAGTTATTTTAATAGAAAGGTTCAATGAACATGATTTATCGATGTCATCGTTTATCTTTGTTTTACTAATATTGTATCATACATATAGATTTTGTGTTCATATCTGAATACATATGCATAAGCACGTCTGAATGTGCATCTACATATGTGTTTGTAGATGTAAAGCACTCCTGAGTTTTTCAGAAATTAAAAAGTGGGATAAATCAGTGGTTTCTCCATAGTGACTCTATGGAAGATCCATCTGGACTCCACAGGAGTTATAATTGTTTAGAATTCTTCCTGTCTGTTATTTGTATATCCTCACAAAAATTGCATCTCTACTCATTGCATCAAAAGAAACCCCTGGAATAGCAAGAGACCAATTTCAAAACTATCACTATTAATCATGTGATGAAACTACTTGTATCTAACAAATTCACCATTCTACTGTTTATCCATTATGCTATTTTGTATTGATGTACTTCTATCTACTCATTTTCATGAAATTGTTTTCACTCTCTTACTTGAAACAGAGAGATGCTAGTATTTTTCTAGATTTGCTACTTGTAAAATCGGGAGCACTATTTAGTGTCCCATTATTATTGTTTTCAGCAAAAACAAGCAAAATGATATATGAAAAGAATAGTGGAAAATAATCTCAACCAACATGATGTCACCATAAGGCAAGAAGTTCGAGAGAGTAGATTATTGATAGTTGTTTATAAGGCAACAGTTCAAGAGAGTAGATTATTGATAGTTGTCTATGGGAAGAATAAGCTACTGATTGTTAGAGCTTGTCAACCAGAATATATGTTTTCTTCTAGATGAATGCATATCTTTGTACTAAATACCAATGTTGCGAACATTGGCATCAGGATAAAATCGGCAAGGGTCCAAAAAACCATAAAATCGTAAACATCGGTTTATGGGAAAATATCGGTAAAAATCGGCAAACATTGGCAAAATTAAGATACCATAAAAATATCGTTAAAAATCAACAAACATCGGCTAGGCCAAAAAATCGTGATTTCAAGATAAAATCGGGATGTTATCGAGATGTTCGCAACACTGCCAAATACTAAATAGATATCATCATGATTCATACATGTAGATGTTCTAATTTCTAAAAAATATGGATCAGGCACTATATTTCAGTATATACTCTATATATATATATATATATATATATATATATATATATATATATATATCGTGTTCCTCGTGTCTTGTTTCTGGGTCGCTGTGTCTCGTGTCGAATACTCATATTTACATGTCCTCCGTGTCTCGTGTCCTCTTGTCATGTGACTTAGATAGATTCATGTTATATGAAAACTTTCCATGTTTTCTACTTAAATATTTATAACAGAATTCTTATTGCTCTATTGTGATATTTATTTTCTGTATTCTGTCTCCACATCTTGATGGTAATCTGCCTAAGAAGTTATATCCTATCTTGCCTCTATTAAGGGTTGTTTATGTATCATGTGGTTAGCATCCTCTACACCAAACTCCATGCCTAATGGTCCTTATCCTCTTCTTTCCAACCCAATTTCATCCTACAAGTTAAATCAGGCCAATGAGTTTAGCAACCAACTGTTGAGGTGACATTGGGTAGTTGAGCTTAAGGAGAAATCCCTCTCCAAATTGAAGAGTTGGCTTTCAATCCAAAGTGGTTAGAGGTTACCTCAGTTATTTCCCTCCACAGTTAAGGCTATTTCTGAGTGATAACATTTTGGCATCGTTGTTGGAGAATGAAGGCAATATCATCCCTGGGTAGTACGACAAAGAAGCATTTCTGATTGTTGATGGTGAACCATGGTCAGACATCAATCAAGGTGGTTCTGTATCTTTCACCTAGCGACTCCATTGTCAGATACTCCAAAGCTTGAAAGTTCTCACTGGAAACTCAATTTATTCTAGAATGACAATCTCAGTTGTTGATCCAGTTGCTTCATCAGTCAAGATGGCAGGGTATGTGGCAGACCTTGTTTATCTTCAAGATTTTAGAAAATAGACTAGTATGTTTTCTAATGATGAATGGTACAAAGATATTTGTTCTGCTTTTTTTCTTTTTTAGACTCACACAACATCATTAATCTAGAGGACAGCATTAATTGTTTAGAGATGCCTGCTGAAGAAATTGAGATAGAACAAGAAGCATACAAAATGTCCCAGGACCTGTTCCATCAGACCAATTCGTCTGAAAATTCCTATTATCAACAACAAGAAGAGTATGAGTCAAGAGTAAATGAAGCATTACTGATTCATTCAGAACAATATACAAAAGGATACAAGGCTGCAATGGATGATTTTCACAAGCACTATGATCTCAGGCCTAGGGTTAGTAGTCCAAAATTAATTCTTCCTGTAGAAAATAAGTTTTCAATTAGTAAGCAGCCTTCAAATGAAAATAAAGATGCTTTTCAGAATTTTTCACCCCTTGAAGTGACAGATTCAGAAATTATGGAAAGCCAATTGTTGAATCATATGAAGAGTTACCTTTGGACATCCCTGTAGAACATTGATGTGGTTGTTCCTTTTGAGAGCTTCCAATAACATTCAAAGTTTTTCCTCGTAAATAATAACAATGATAACCAGACTGTTTCCTCGTAAATAATAACTTGAACAAGGAACAGTATCTAAAGATTATGGTTATTTTTTTCTTCTTGTTAATCAACAAAAGATTTTTGAAGACCATTTTGCATTTCTGTTAGAATCGTCACAGGATATCAGTTTTGCGATGTTCATGAGCAGAGGGATTAGTTTCAGATGGCAGGTTGAGTTGTCACATTTGCAATTTTTATTTCTACTTGGAGAAGCTGAAAGCATGCTTCAGTCAAGTATCCAGCTGCTTGATTGGTTGCATTGGCAATTTTGTATTACTTGATGCAACAATTGTTTTCAGCTGTTAGAGTAGGATCTATTGAATATGATTGTAGTTTGTACAAAGGACTGGCATTTCAGTTTTTCAGTTTTCAACAATTGGTTTTCATGTTACAACAGCGTTCAAGTGTAGATTTGATTGCAGTAACAATTGATTTCAAGTATTTAGATTTTCATTTGCAGTTTGGCATTTGAATTTCAGTTTGTAAAGCAATGGTTTGCACTATGGGGTTAGTTTCAACCAAACAAGTCACAGGTCACAAAATGAGCAGGTTTCAGAGCTTGGGAACATCCCAATGGATCACACACTGAGCAGCGAGTTCTTTGCTACCTCACAGGGAGGACAACATCCCCAATGGAGCCAGTTGTTATCTCAGTTTAGCTTCGGAGTATAAGGTTCAGAAATTTAAAATTTTGTTCAAAAGATTCAGGCGCACTAATAGTTGGACTGTCAGCGCTAATTTGAAAATGTCGAATAAAGGCACTGACGGTTGGATTGTTGGCGCAAATTTTAAAAAAAAAAAACATCAAACTAAAGGCGCTGACGGTTGGATTGTCAGTGCGGTTTAAAAAAATATATATGTCAAGTTTTAAGGTGTCGACAAATCAAATGTCAACAAATATTTAATTTTATGGACAAGCAAGCGCTGACAAATCAGTTTCCCATACAACCTATCATCATTCGACAAATGGCGTTGATCAATTAGTTGACTCCTATTTCGGTAAATTTGACCCGAGCTTCACGGCAAGATTACTATTTCAAACATAATGACACAAACTCAGCAGTCAAAGGGAAAATGTGACAAAGCATGTTTTGTTTTTGTCAGGCCAGGAGTAACTCCAGAAAAACTGATACGTCTATTCCATTAGGTAGCTATTTGTTATATACATGAATGTGACCACTCAGTTCATCTTCTTGATGACTGTTCACATTCAAATTCTCCCAATCGCAGAGGATTAGGTGTCAACATTCCCCCTCTTAATCTGAAGGGATGTTGGTGAGTCCAAGCATCGTTCTAAATCTTTCAAGCTTTTCTCTTCCAAGCGCTTTGGTGAAGATGTCTGCAATTTGCTCATTTGTGGAACAATGACGGAGATGGATTGTTTTGGCCTCAACATGATGTCGGATCAGATGATATTAAGTATTGATGTGCTTTGTGCGATCATGGAACTTTGGGTTCTTGGCCAACTTTATTGCAGAGGTGTTGTCAATCATGAGTGGAGTTGATTGTACTTGTTTTACCTGCAAATCTTCAAGAATTTTCCTGAGCCACACAATTTCTTTCGTTGCTTCAGCTGCTGGCACGTATTCTGCTTCTGTTGTGGAATCTGCTGGAACTAATTGTTTGCGTGATCTCCAAGAGACAGCTCCTGATCCAAGACTCATAGCATATTCTGAAGTAGATACTCCAGTTTCTTTGTCTCCATCGAAGTCTGAATCAGAGTATCCAATCAAGCTGAAGTCGTCCACCTGTGTATACTTGATTCCAAGGTCTTGAGTTCCCTTCAAATACCTTAGAACTCTTTTTTGCAGCAGACCATTGTCCCTCACAAGGCTTTTGCATAAACCTGGAGAGGATTCCAACAGCAAATGAAATGTCTGGTCTGGTAGTAGTGAGGTAGATGAGACTTCCTACAAGCTGTCTATACTTTGTTGCATCCTCAAATTCCTTTCCTTCAATAGATGTGAGCTTTAAGTTTTGTTCCATTGGAGTCGAAAGAGGATTGCACTCTGTCATGCCAAATCTGTTTAACAAATCTCCAATGTATTTCTTTTGAGAAAGAAATATGGATTTTGGATGTTGGGTTACTTCAATGCCAAGATAGTAATGAACATAGCCCAAATCAGTCATTTCAAAACTTTTTCCTAATTCTTTCTTTATGGATGCAATATAAGCTTTCATTGTTCCCTGTCATCAAAAGATCATCTACATATACCACAAGATATACAACTGTTTTCCAACTTTCTTGACAAATAAAGTTGCATCATCAAGATCAAAATGATTGAAGTTGAGTTTCAAAAGATGCTCAGTTAGTTTTTTCATACCAGGCTCGTGGTGCTTGTTTGAGGCCATACAAGGACTTCACAAGTTTGCATACTTTATGTTCATGTCCTTTCACAGCAAATCCTTCAGGCTGGGACATAAAAACATTTTCTTTTAGATCTCCATTCAAGAAGGCAGTTTTTACATCCATTTGATGGACTTTCCAACCGTTCTAAGCTGCTAGTGCAAAGAGTGTCCGATGGTGGCACATTGTGCTGTGGGGGCAAAAGTTTCCTCATAATCGACCCCTTCCTTCTGTGCAAAACCTTTTGCCACAAGCCTAGCCTTGTGCTTGTTAAGTGAGCCATCAGCTTTGTACTTGTTCTTGTAGACCCACTTGCAGCCAATTGGTTTGGTTCCAAATGGAGGATCAACCAGCTTCCAAGTCGTTCTTTATGAGGGCATCATACTCCTTTTGCATCGCTTCTTTCCATTCATCATGAGAATCAACTTCTTTAAAGGAAGTTGGTTCAAAATCTGTAGACAAGTTCAATTCACAATCATAAGAACATCCATATCAACAGGTGAATTAGAGTCATCTACATCACCTCCATTTTGTCGGTTTTAATTTCTGGTTCCTGTTTTTCCAATTTCATCAGTATGAACACTTTCAAGTGTCATCATCAGCCACTTTGGGGGACCTTTCTGAGATGGTCCAAGTTGCTCTGTGGATTGAGTTGGGACTAAATCAAGATTGAGTCTCCCAATTCTATCAATTACATCACTTAAAGCATCATCTGTTGTTGGAGTTTCAGTCGGGGAGAGTATTCAAGAAGATTCCACATGTTGATCTAGAATAGGAATCCCCCCTTCAAGATGTGGAATCTGATTATCAAATTCTTAAAATGATTTTGCTTTCGCAAATCTATCCAAGCGATCAAGTTGCCGCTCAACAACATCGTCAGTTTTGGATGGTTCAAGGAAAATTACATCTCTAGATACAACAAACTTCTTATTTACTTCATCATAGAGGTGGTATGCTTTGGAGGTGTTTGAATTCCCCAGGAAGATACACTTACGACTCCTAGCACCAAGTTTGTTTCTATGCACCTTTGGTATCAAAGCATAACAGGTGGAACCAAAGACCCTGAGATGTTTTACCAAAGGAACATGTCCATACCACATTTCATAAGGAGTCTTGTTTCTTATAGCATTA
>APFE031378737.1:32407-95509 GCA_000404065.3 Pinus taeda
ACTTTTTCACAAGAGAGTCAAAGGTGATATCTTTGAGATTTCCATTTGCTTGCAATGACTCAAGATAATTGGAGTAGGTAGGATAAAGTGCCTTGAGAAAAGTGATAAGAGGAATATCCAATTCAACCTAGTGGATTTGATATCATGCATTATAGACTTTACTTCAGATGCAAGAGCAAGAGGATCATTATTTTGCAGTTCAAGAGTGAAGAGTTTAATCATGAGTTGAACAACTTCAAGTGCAGAATGTGAGTCATAGAGTTCTTTCAGCTTTTGTAAGGCTTCAAAGGCAGTGGAATATGACGAAATATGGCGACTCATCTCTTCATTTACAGATGCAGCGATTAATGCATAAGCTTTGATGTTCTTGTTTTCCCAAATGACGAGCTCTTTGTCTCAGGTAGGTTGTACTGGTTCATTATCTCCTTCTCTGACACACACGCCTTTCCACAGCTCATTGAAAATGAGGGTCTGTTTTATCATTTGAGACCATTCAGGATAGTTCTCCTTGCCAGTGAGAACTATTCCCACCATAGATATGATTGAATGCATTGTAAAATCTGAGTGCTGTAAAAATACTTCTGCTAGCAAAAAAAAATGTGCTTTTGTGGAGAAAAAAAACTTCTGCTACTAAAAAATTGATTCTAATATATGATATATGGAGACAGAGGTATGCAGAATAATTTATCTTCAAAGCTATCTCAGTCTATTGTCTAATTCATCTTCATGGCATCTTCGCAATTATTGTCTATGCTGTCAAAGGAATCTACAGAAAACTACTGAGACTTGTATAAGCAATTCCATAAATGAATCAAATGTTATAGTAATGCACCAAAACCTTAACTTCTCTAAAATACCACAGCGCTAACCAGCAGTATTAACCAATAAACAGCATGATATATCAAACTGAGGTATGGAGACCTGGGACCTGTGAATTTCTTAATGAGGTTTGTTGCTTAGTCCAGAGATAAAGACAGCCAAGCAAAAAACTACCATCACGCTGATTTCGTCGAGTGAAAACAAAAAGATAATCATCAAAGTGGTGCAGCAACCACACCACGTTTCCGCTACCACCACATTCACCATGGAATAGATACGATGGGAGTGCGGTATAAGGAGGGCTCCGATGGCCTTCTTCAAGCACACAGTTGTCCTTCACGCAGGAATTATACACGCTATGTCGCTGTGGGAAGTATGACTATGGGAGTCGAGAAGCATATGGAGGTTGAGGCCGAGGTGTAGCAGAATTCGGATACTGCAACAGATTCTGCAATAACAATAAGCAGCATCCAGGCCAATATTGAAGCTAGAGGTTTAACAGGCATTATCCATTTCTCTGGAAAGGTGAAAGGGAAAGGCATCATCGCGGGCGGGCCCAAGCTCTTCCACTTCCACGGAAGCTCGTAACGCTAAGAGGCAGCATATCTTATATTCTTTTGAAATGCAATTAAAAACATTCAAAGCATATTCTGCATACCACAGTCTCAAAACAGTTGCACACTACCATTAATTTGATGAATGAAAAACGTTCAACGCATATTTTGCATACCACAGTCTCAAAACAGTTGCACACTGCCATTAACAGTCAGAGCAGCGTATGGACTATGTCAGAGGAGCGTGAGAGGTTACAAAAAAATTGGAAGAAGAATGCAGGACAAACTGACAAATTTCTGAAGAAATAACAGAAGGGAGTTACAATGGCAGACTGCAATGCCAAAAATGGAGCTGGCTCTGATACCATGTCAGGCCAGGCAATAACTCCACAAAGCAAAAATTGATTCGTGTGTTTATTCCATCAGGTAGGTCTGTTATATACATGAGGGAGAGACTGTTCAGTTCATCTCCCGATGACTGTTCATATTTCTCATTTATTTATTTACATATATTTACCCAATCACAAGGATTAGGTGTCAACAATGTATAGGCAGGATAGAATAGAGAATAGATCCAATCTATCTCTATCAACAAGATCCAATCTATCTCTATCACTGATTGCATGCAAAGTACCAATAATGACAATAATCACAAGTGACAATAACCAGTTGGAGTAACTTTTACATATCTAGATTGTGAAATAATCCATCTTTCGTATCGACTGGAGTTTGAAGCCACAAAGAATGTAGCGGAATATGAGTAATTGTTGTTGGGATTAGCCACTACAAGAGAGTCAGGGATTTGATGTTTGGGAGTTATAGGAGATTTGGATCTAGTGGTTTGTCTAGTTAAAGGTCTGCATGCTTGCAAGAACGAAAAGCTTAAGAGATAAGGGCAAGTAGTCTTAGGAGAGATTGATGCATTTGATACATTTGGATTAGAGGCAGTACCCATATTGATGAATGTGATAGCTGATTCATGAGTAGTCACAGATTCAATCAAGCAACCTTGCCTAGATAAAATGTAGCCCAGTTGTCCCATTTACTAGCATTGTTGTCCTGGGCATGTTTGAGCCCTCAAACTCTCCATGTTGTCCCTGTTTTGAGGTGGTTAGGATTGCGGCCTACCACAGTCCCACGTTGTCACCTACAGCCCACCTTTTCGTTGCCCCAAACAACCCTTCTTCAACTCGGCCTACCCTCGGCCTCCTTTCAACAAGTCGGTGCCTTGTTTTAGGCCTTAAACGATCCTCCCTTCCAGCCGCATTAGGCATGCGTCTAGGGCACCATTGGTATGTTTAGGACAGCGTCTATCTTCATCTTAACAGCGGCTAGGATACCCTTGAGATAGCGTAGGTTGGGGCTACCCTAGGATAGCGTTAGGGCTGCCTTCTTGGATCGTGTTAGGGCTGCCTTAGGATAGCGTTAGGGTTGTCTTCTTGGATTGCGTTAGGGCTGCCTTCTTGGACTGCATTAGGGTTGCCTTTAGGATTGTGTTAGGGTTGCGTTTAGGACTATGTTAGGCTTCTTCCTTAAGCTCCTTTAGGTCCACACATAGAACCCTTCCATCGCTTTGCTGGCCTGCCTTCTTTGCTGCAGCTAGGGCAGCCTCTTTTCCTCCAACGTCTAGGGCTTCCACTCCTAAATTTCTCTTCCACTAAAACCCAAGACAAGTGGAGTGAAATCAAGATAGAAGTGTGTGTGAAATGACTCTCAAGTCATCTCCTTTTATACTAAAACGTTGAGCACATGTGGGGTTTATTTGGTCGTCGTCACAGCACCCTACACCATCGCATCACTGCAGCTTTGATCGTCCATGGAAATCCACAGTTGCAGGTGTCCCGAGCCCTTCGTCTCATGCACCTGTATTCTCCGTGCTTCCCTCGTCGTCCCTGACATCTTATTTCTGACTGTGCATTATCATCTTGTCGTCTAACCATCGTAACCTCAGTCACGACTTCGTCAACCATCAAATCCTATCGCTCAATTCCTTGTTCGTCGCCGTACACCTCACTGTCTTCTCGTCGTCTTCCATTCCAGCCGTCTGGTCTTCCACACCTGTCTCCAATCACTGCTATCCATTCCCTCGCTTCCCTCGTCTCCCTATCGAGTCACTATTCGCCTAACAAATTGTCGTTCTGCACTCCCCGACCATCCAACATTTCTATTCATTTGCGGTGAGCAGCAACGGTATTATTTGTTCAAAGCTTTTGTTTTGAATGGTCAAACGGGAGGTGACCCCCACCAGCGGACATGACATTTTATGCGGTCCTTGGTCCTCGACAGTGTTATCTACTCAAGCATCGGTCAAATCGTCGTGCCGTTCTAGTTCCACTCCGATTTAAATTCGATAGAGTTTTCGTTATATATATTTATAACTATATATAACTAATTTATATTAAATAATTATATATTATATATAATTTATTTATATATAACATAATATTATATAGTTGAAAACTAAATGCTATATTATTTAATTAATTAATTTACGAAAAAAAAAATTAAGCTGGCAGATAAATACACGCCTCCACATAGTCGCTCAATGACAATGGCTGATTTTCAGAAAAAATTGATTGACACAGAGCATAAGGTAAATAGCAACCACGATGAGGTCAGTAAAGGATTAGATGAATTCCATATCAAGCTTGAGAGGCAGGTTAACAATATCAAAAATCAGGCTGACAAAATCAAAAATCTTCAGGATACAATAAATCGAATAGAAATAAAGATGGAAAATCAACATGTCCAAACAGAAGTAGAAATTGGAGAGGCCTTAACAATTCTGAAACTTCTATGTAAAAAGGCGAATTGTACACCCGCACAACTACTAAAAGAAAATGAAGAGAATCAAGAGCACATCTCATCAAATTCAACAAAGTCAACAGACTCTCATGAAAAAGTTGAATCCCCAAAAAAATCAACGACACCCCACCAAGAAGTGAGTAACGCAACCCTTACAAACAAGCAACTCTGGGATACCTTTACCAATCAACACCCCTCTTTCGCTCAACCATTAGCAACATACCAACGAAGGGCAAAAGTCGAGATGTCTAAATTCGATGGAAACGAAAAAAACAATGTTGCATGGATAAATAAAGCAGAAGAATACTTTGAGATATATGACATCAATGACGATGACGAAAAGCTCAGGCTCGCATCCATGAAAATGGAAGGAGAAGCATATAATTGGTATATGTGGTGGAAAAAGACAACACACGTCATTAGCTGGAGAAAATTTAAGGATGCATTCTTTAAAAAATTCCAAGGTGTAAAGGAAGAAGAATTCTTTTCAAAACTCATCAAATTACGACAAAAAGGAAGTGTGGACGAATACACTCAAGAATGGGAGACCTTAGTAACACAAGTACCTGGGTTATTAGAATCTCATCTAATTCAATCATAAATCTTGGGACTCAAAACCCATTTACAAGTAGAACTCATGATGCATGACATTACATCAATAGAAGTAGCAAGACGAAAAACAAAAACAGCCGAAAAGAAATTCGAACCAATATTTTGGTCAAAAGCGGAAAAAACATATTCAAGACGAAGAATACCCCAGTATGTGGACTCAAATAATACAAGATATGTTCCACCACATCGTCGTGAAGATGAAAGATCTAATGTGGAAACCCAAAGGATAAAAGAGGGTAAATGCAAGCGCTGTGGTGAGAAATGGGACCCCAAACATAGGTGTGCTAAAGGAAAAGAACCAAAGAACCTATATAAGTGAAGCAACCAATGAGTCAAACAGTGAAGATTCTGACATAGAAGAAACAGAAGATGCCCCAAAATTCTCACCAGAATTAGATGATGGAAGTATTCCACAAGTGTCATTATCAACTACGATAGGTATATCACAATCTCAGACTTTAAAGTTAAAAGGACACATAAAGAAGAACAACGTAGTGGTTCTCATCGACTCTGGTAGCACAAACAATTTTGTTAGATGCAACCATGGCAAAGAGACTCGATATTTTTTCATTTCCCTTACCAAACATGAAAGTGATGGTAGCTAACGGTAAAAAGATTGAAAAGGTGGGGAAATGCCATAAGGTTAAATTGCAGATTCAAGACTTCAGTTTATAGTCTCCGTTTTTTATGGTACCGTTAGGAGGAGTAGATGTAGTCTTAGGTATCCAATGGCTACGAACTTTAGGTACTTATGCCGCTAACCATCAATTACAATTTATAAAATTCAAATGGGGAGGTCAGAAGTACAAACTGCACGGATTCGAAGCAGCAGAAAATCAAGTTGTATCATCATCTCAGATAATGAAGCTGAGTCGAAAAGGAGCACCCGCTTATGTAGTACAATGTCACCAATTAGAAATGTTATCTACAAATATGACCAGAGAAGAGTCACCAGAGATGCAAGATCTGATTCAGAAGCATGAAAAAGTATTTCAAGACCTACCTATGGAGATGCCGCCTAATAGGGAAATTGAGCATACAATAGAAGTCAAGGCAAGATCAGACCGCCTCAACATCAAGCCATACCGATATTCACATCACCAAAAAACGGAAATTGAGAGATTAATCCAAGACCTTTTAAACTGTGGGACTTTGATCATCTTGGAATATCTAATCAAGTGGAAGAACTTACTGAAGAAGATGCTTCTTGGGAGAATGAAGCATTTTGTCAACAACATCCGTCGTTACGTATGCTTTGAGGACAAAGCATTCTTTCGAGAGAAAGGCAATGTTATGTAAAAAAATTAGTTAGTTTTAGGTTTATTATTTAATTTTAGGTTAAATTAGACGAAAGGGCACGATCATAAGATCATGCCCTTTCCCCAAAGGGTGTCCATGGTGATATATAAGCCAGGAACCCCAATGTAAACATTCATCATCTGTCTATTCATTTATTGATAAAATATTTATATATATATTTCTATTTATCAAGAAGTTTTCGCATCATATATTTATGAAAAGTTTTCGACAAAGTCAGTTGGTTATATACATAAGAATGATCCTTACTCATTTGGGCTTTCCCCCAGCTTTCTCAAACTGGATCATGGGATGCATCTCCTTAGTATCATTTGTTATCCTCATCAATGGGTCAGCCACTCCCTCCTTTCATGTTAATAGGGGCATAAGATAAGGTTGCCTTCTTTCCCCTTTACTCTTTCTCTTAGTCATGGAAGGACTGAGTAGGATGATTGATACTCAAAAAAGAAGGGGGAGACTCAGGGGATTAAAGATCACTGAACATTTCAATCTGACTCATCTCCTCTTTGTGGACAATATTCTTATTTTCCTAAGTGGAAGTGTTCAGGACACCACATCCATGAACGAGGTGCTAAATCTCTTCAGCAGAGCCACGGGGATGGAAATCAATAGGGGAAAATCTACCATCTCATTCTCGGAATGCTCACAGCAGGAAATTCAACTTTCACTTCAAAAATTTCCTTTTCAAGTCATTGAATTAAAGGATGGACTGAAGTATCTAGGCTTTAGACTCAAGCCTGATGGATACAAAATTGCTGACTGGACCTGGCTCATCACCAAGGTGGAGAAAAGAATAAATTGTTGGTGTCACAGATTCCTGTCTAGGGCTGGAAGATTAATTCTTATCAAATCAGTATTGGAAGCCACTCCAGTCTTTTGGATGTCTTTGGCTTGGATCCCAAGGGGGATTCTACACAGAATACAACAAGCTTGCTATCAATTTCTTTGGAAAGGAAGAAAGGAAGGAAAACCTTTTGCCTAGGTTAAATGCATCAGAATAGCCACTCCCAAAAAATGGGGAGGCTAGGGACTCAAGCAACTCCCTGCCTTTGCACAAACTTTAGCTGCAAAACAGGGCTGGCTATTATTAAAGCATAAAAGCCTTTGGTCGGAGGTAATCACCCATAAATACATTTGGCCTTTATCTATCATTGACTGGATTAGGCGACCCTCCTAGAACAGAAAGGGCATCTCGGTTATTTGGAGGGCCATCCTAAATACGATTCCCATTATAAAGGACGGACTCTTATGGAAAATTGGAAATGGAGCCTCAGTACGTATTAGGATTGATCCCTGGACCGGAAGTGGGAACTCTTATCAACTCCCACCTAAGTTTATAAATTACTTAAACAACAGAGGCATAAGATATATAAAACAGCTCAGTGATCATCAAAACTCCACCTTTCTTTCTCAAGCTTGGCTCTCCGGACAAAACTGGAACATTCCCATTGAATGGGATAGGACATAGCAAAATTTTCTCCAAGCACTCACAAAATCCCATGTCAGATTAAATAATGAAGATGATGAACTTATCTGGGGTCACGCAAAAAAAAAGCCAATATTCCTCTAAACAGGGCTATGACATCATTATTGCTAAGTCTAAACCGGAAAGCATAAGAAGCTGGTGGAAGTCTCTTTGGAAACTGAAAGCCCCCATGCGCACAAGACTTCTAATGTGGAACATACTTGAAAATAAAATTCCCACTGGAACATATCTCAAAAAGAGGGCTTTCACTGGTCCTACCTGGTGTGTACTTTGCCAATAGGAGGAGGAATCGACACAACATCTCTTCCTCACCTGTCCCATTACAATTTCAATATGGACACAAGTTCTTACAACTCTCAACTTGAACATGAGATGGCATGGAGCTGATATACTATCTGCATGGGACACTTGGTGGGGAGTAGCAGCGGACAAAACAAGAAAATTGCCCATTTTGGTCTCATGGCATATATGGCTCAAGCGAAAGCTCATAATCTTCCAAGACAAGCCAGTAATCTGGAATCTGATCCCTCCAAAGATCTGCTCGGAGTTTGAGGAGTTACCTGTAGAGGAAAATTATAACAGACCCAGGATTATTAGACAAGAGCAGATTGACAAATCAACTCCTTGGGCCTATTCTGAAGGGGCTGCTCAGCCACATGGTTGTGGGGGTGGCATCATCTTCCATCTAACCAAATCACACTCTTTCCAGATTAGTATGGGATTAGGCCATGGTACAAATAATCATGCAGAACTGATATCTCTCCATCACCTGATTTACTTTGCCATCCTTCAACATTGCAGAAAAATACAAATTTTTGGGGACTCAAAGAATGTGATTGCCTGGTTTAACAACACTGCTTCTTGTAATGCATACACTCTGAGATCTATAATGGACGAAATTGTTTTTTTAAAAACATATTTTGATCAGATTTCTTGCTCTCACATCTATAGGGAGTGAAATGAAAGCGCGGACAAGCTTTCGAAAGAAGCGACGAATCGTCCTCTAGGAGAATGGATGATCATAGAACACACACCAACAAGAACATATCGATACTTCCACAGGCCATACATTGACAGGGAACTTCAAAGGGGGAACAGCCCCTAATTTTCAGAATTTTTGCTTATAAATTTTTGTTCATTATGCAGTATTTGCAATGTAAATAATATATATACAAAGAGTCATCACCTTCCGGGTGACATTTTTTATTTCTATTTTGGTCTTGGACCAGCACAGTACACCCCTCGAGGTCTTATTGTAATTATTTATGATCTTCTGACAGTGGATTTTCGGCCACATTACAGCATATGCCCATGGGCATCTACAGCGTGTAATTTCACCTATAATGAAATTATGAATTTTCCTTCCGGGAAAAAAAAGATAGAGCGTATATCACTTGGGATAACAACCCGAAGCAGGATAATTTGGAGGAAGGAGCCTTACATTTAGAACAGTTGGAAGCAGAACTTTTAGACGATGAGGATGACACTCATCAAGCAATAGCAACAACATCAACAACAATGCCACCCCAATCCACTAGTAGGGCTCAAGTTGCACCAACTTTGCCACCACCTCCATCTGCAGCATTGCATGGAGGTCATGTGCATTCTAATTCTAGACATGGTTCACGACCATTACAAAGTCAGACTATGCGGGAGGAGACTCCAATTATTCATAAATCACGAGAAAATAAATTAGAAGTTTCTCTTAGCAAGAAGAAATTTTAATGGATAGTAGATTTAATTGTCTTTTCTAGTTTCTAGTACTTTTTACCAATGTTGCGAACATTGGCATCGGGATAAAATCGACAAGGGTCTGGAAAACCAAAAAATCGGGAAAATCGGGGAAATATCGGTAAAAATCGGCAAACATCGGCAAAATCAAGATACCATCAAAATATCGGTAAAAATCGGCAAACATCGGCTAGGCCAAAAATTCGTGATTTCAAGATAAAATTAGGATGTTATCGAGATGTTCGCAACACTGCTTTTTACATCCACAGGAAAATCTAGGTAGATCAACCCAAAGGGATCTACCTGCTATCCAAACAAACAGGACCTAACCCCAAGGGCGTCGAGGAGATTTGACCACGTGACCTCCCAACTGGCAAGGTACTTAGTAAAGGGAACTCAACCAACTGAGCTAACCCTTGGGGCTTAGTTTCTAGTACTTTTTATAACTATTGACTCTTTCATATTTATTATGGTATTTACTGTAAACAATATATGACAAAAGTATTGTCTTTCGGATTAATCACATTCTCGAGATTTGGTCCACATTGATATTATATTTGGTTGACGAATATTATAACTACTAGATTATTGATGTTATATGGTTTAATCCATGTTTTTATGTTTTTTATAACTAATTCATCATTCTACATGCTTTTGTTGACATATATGCATCAAAATAGTTAAAAATATATATTATATAAAAAATGCTCCTAAAAACACTCTTGACCCAGAAGCTTCTAAGAATTTTCGCTCCCTCTCCTACTCCCGCTTCCAAGCAGCCTTGCTTATGATACTGTTGTCATATGGACAACCTCCTATTTTCATCATCAAAAATGTATCGAACAATCCATGTTCAATGTTGCTTTTGAGAAGGGCTATAGTCTATCTTAATGTAACTGATTGAACATTAAAGGCAATGAAGACATGGTGACAGTGGGTTTTCTATTGGCACTTGGATTTTCACTATAAACGGTGCATCCCAAAGTTGAGGTCGTATTTATTCACTACGATGTTATTAGCATTGATTCATACACTGTTAATCCGAATAAAGTTGTGACATATTCTTCATCTCATTGTTTGTTAATATTTCTGCAATCTACTCATTCTGTTATTTCTATGCATATTTTGCTTATACTGTTTATGCTAGTGAATCATGTTTATTTCTTGTTTATGTCAATATCATGTAACAACATTCATTGGATGTTGGACACTCTACAGCCAATATTTAGGGAGCATTCCAACAGAATTATGGACAGTTGCAGGAGACCAATGTTACTTGGCAGCAGGAACGAAAGCGGGGAGCGGGAGCGACATTTTCAGAAGCTCCCGGTTTGGGAGCGAATCCCGGAGTGATTTTTAAAAAAATATATATATATATATATATATATATATATATATATATATATTATATTATATATACAATATGTCAACAAAACATGTAGAATGATGAATTAGAATAAAAAACATAGATTGGATCATTGAACCATATAACATCAATCATCTAGAATTTATAATCTTCATCAACCACGTCCACAAGTTAGTAACATACAACATATTGAGTCTCATGAATCATGATTCATCAATCTTAAAGTTTCAACTTCAAGCTTTCAAAATTGAAAATTCAATATATAACATTTATCATCATTGATCACCAAAGTTGTACTTGTAAGCTAGGTTTAAACTTTAACCATTACAAGAAATAATATCTAACATGAAATGAAATGTTATAAAATGAATTATGAAATGAAATGAAACAACTTTCACGAAGATTAATGATTAGATTAGATTTTAAGTATGAGACCAATGCCTTAATGAAGTCACAATTCTTGCTTATGGTAATTTGAAAACAAGTGACCGGGTGGACACCCACTGCTTGAATGATTAACTATCCCATTGTTACTTGGGAGTGGGAGCGAAAGCAGGGAGCGGGAGCGAAAATAGGTGCGGGAGTGACATTTTCAAAAGCTCCCGATTTGGGAGCGAATCCCGAAGTGATAATATATATATATATATATAATAATATATATATATTATAATATATATAATAATATAATATATATATAATATATATATATATTATATTTTGATACATATATGTCAACAAAAACATGTAGAATGATGAATTAGATATAAAAAACATATAAACAAAAAAAACAAAAAAAACATAGATTGATCATTGAACCATATAACATCAATCATCTAGAAGTTATAATCTTCATCAACCACGTCCACAAGTTAGTAACATACAACATATTGGGTCTCGTGAATCATGATTCATCAGTCTTAAAGTTTCAACTTCAAGCTTTCAAAATTGAATATTCAATATATAACATTTATCATCATTGATCACCAAAGTTGCATTTGTAAGCTAAGTTTAACCATTACAAGAAATAATATCTTAGATATTTCTAAGTTCTAACTTCTAACTGTTAACATGAAATGAAATGTTATAAAATGAAATATGAATAATGAAATGAAATGAAACAACTTTAGTCTTTCACGAAGCATCATATTCATAATTCACAATCATTACCAATGAGTTATAATTACCAACTTGGCAACTTCAAACTTCAAACTTTCATTGTCACAGTCATATATTGTTTACAAAAAATATCATTATGATATGAAAGAGTCAAGAGTCAAGGACTCAAGACTCAACAGTTATGAAAACTAATAGAAACTAGAAAAGACAAGTAAATTGTAAATCTACATGTGGCCCTTGCCACGAGAGTCTCCTGTATAAGTAGGTTATGGTGGTCTTCTAGGAGTCTCCCGCACAAACCAATGACCAGAACTAGAAGGCACATGCCCTCCATGTGAGGGTGTAGATGGAGGTGACGACAGCAAAGGAACAAGACTCGGAACTCGAGCATTGCTACTGCATGGTGGAGGTGGCATGGCTGCTGCAGCTGCTTCATCTTCATCCCTTATAAGTTCCTCTTCCAGTTCTTCAAGATGTACAGTGCCATCCTCCAAATTGTTATCCTTTGGGTGGTTGTCCCAAATTTTATATGTGGGATCCTCATAAGCCTGATCACAGTAATGACTCAACAACCTCAAGTTGTAGTGCACATAAACCAAGCTTTCTGCTCGGTTTTCATTGAGTCTGTTTCTTTTCACATTATATATGAAGTTGTAGGTGCTCCAACACCTCTCTGCAGAAGAAGTATTTACAACCTGTGATAGAACTTTTTTTGCCAATTTTGGCAAAAGTCCCTAGCCACCATATGTTTCCCACCATGTGAGAGAATCAAATCTGTCTCTGTCTTCCATTGCATGGAAGTTACCAAACAAACCAGTGCCACTGAAATATCTGCCTATTTCAAGGCGCACAGCTGCACATTCCTCCCTGTCAGGTATCAACTTTTCTAATGCTTCCAAATATCCTCTAGTTACCTCTGCATCTAAATGGGGTTTGGTCCTAATCCCACCCCCTAGTGTAGGTTGGCCCAACCAAGATGTAGAGTAGTATTTTGGCGTAAGGATATATGCCAAGCAATGTAGTGGAAGATTAAGTTTATTCCATCGTACACACACAAAATCGTGAATCAGTTTGTACAAGTTGGGATCTCTGTTATGAACAATATCTTTTATTTGCCCCAACATGGTATCCATCTGCTCATACACCTCGCCAATCACTGGTTTATATTTATCTGCAAACCGAATCATGTGATAAATGGGCTTGGTGAAATCCAATACTTGCCTCACACTTGACCAAAACTGACCATCAAGAGCGGCCTCCTCCACCAGTTCAAAACCTCGCCTGTCAGCTGCATTTGTAGCCCTTTTCTTAAATACCTGCTCAAAACCTCGCCTGTCAGCTGCATTTGTAGCCCTTTTCTTAAATAACTGCCAATGTGGACATGATACCATGCTAGCCAATGACTCTCTTACCTTCAAAAGGCGCTTGAAGGTGAGGTAATAGCTACCAAATCTAGTCTTCACAATCTTCAACAACTCCAATCTTGAGTCACTGCGGAAAAGGCCATGGGTATTGCTATGATTTGTAATAAATTTTATCATTTGTTTGCCTTTCTTGTACAAATCACCAATCCATTTGTATTGTGCATTTTTGTTCTTGAAAACATCATGCATCAAAAGGTTCAACGTGTGAACCAAACATCCAGACCAGAATATGTTTGAGTATTTATCCTCAATAATTGCTCTCGCTGCCTTACAATTAGGAGTATTATCAGTGATGACTTGGATGACATTGTATGGCCCAATATGGTCAATTGTTTCAAATAATGCTTCTACAATGTTGATGGTGGTCTTGAACTTGTTTGAGTAATCATATGCATTTAGAAAGATGGCACCACTAACAGACACAGCAAGAACACTTATCAATGGCTTGCCTTTTACATTTGTCCATCCATCAAATACAATGGACACCCCATGGTCAGTCCAAGAACTTGTCATTCTATTCAAAGAATGTGATATTTTTGCTTTTTCATGATCAAGTTCAACGGTTCTTGCCTTGTCATACCCAGGGCCCTTGTATCCTTTAGGGGCATCTAGCAGAAACCATTTCGTGCCAATAAGGTGAGCGAAGAACATTGAATGGTATCCCACATGCATAGAGAAACCTGTAAACCTTTGAATCCACATCATTCCTACACCCCTCATCAAGAAAATCTGATATGGTTCTACGCCTTAAAGCTGGTGACCATGTGCCTCCATATCCACTACCTCGAGAGGATGCTGAAGGAGTTCTTTGTGCTTGTGATTGTGAGCTTGGTTCAAAGAAACCCCTTGATTTTTTAGATTTGTATTGGGCTTCCTCCTCTTCCCTTATGTATTTGGCTCTATCTGCTGCTGACACAGCTGGACAAGTTTTGATTCCTATTTGTTTATCTCCATCCCATGGCCTTTTCCCGCAAAGGTGTTTTCTGGCACAGGTGTATGACCCTGTGTAATTATTGTTGCAATGGGGGCAATGAAATTTAGTGGTTCCACCCCCTTTCCCTGCTTCAGGCCTATTAACATATTTCCACAATGGGGTTTGGTCTTGTTTAGTTTTTTGAGAGTCATGTTCACCCTTCCCCAACTCCTCCTCACCGGGGTTTTCATCAAATCCACTTTCTCCACCTTCTTCATCCCCCTCTTCATTTTGACCCCTCCGTTTCCTACTCTCCAACACCATAATAACCAGAAAAGGGACCAAGAAGAGGAAAATGCCAAGAAATATAGCCAGGTCCATGATGTTTGATATTTGTAGGCTTTTGAATCTGCAAAATTTAATGGGAATGGGAATGGGAATAGGAATGACAAAATTAATTTAATTTATTTAGATTAATTTATTTAATTTATTTAGATTCGTGATTTTTTTACTAAATAAACTAAACTAAATTAAACTAACTAAACTAAACTAAATTACTAAATTACTACCTAACTAAGGTTTAAAATGCTAAATTACTAAGTTATTAACCTCCTTGCAGGCTTGCTCCTTGCTCCTCGGCGCTCGCTCCTCGCTTCTCCTCGCTCCTTTGCTCAATCTCCTTTGCTCTCCTCAACTCATTCAAGTCACAATGAAATATTTTTTTGCCCCCCAAGTCGTTTTAAAACAAAACAAAAAAATTTAAAATGAATTTTTTTACGCGTCCGCGGAAATTTTTTCGCGCGAATCACTTTCGGCGTCTCTCCCGGAGCAAAAATTAAAAACTCGAGAGCGATCGCTCCCGAGCTTTAATTTTCGCTCCGGGAGTGACACTCCTGACTCGCTCCCGATTTTCACAGGGAGCGGAAATTTTTTATCGGGAGCCCTAGTGGTCGGCTGCTGTTGAAATATCTGATAAGACAGAATGGTAGGGAGAAAAAGTTCTTTGCCTGAGCAGAGACAGGGCATGATGCTTATGGGAGCAGTGAATGGACAACCCAAACAGAAGACAATAGTTGATCCAGTGATGAGAAGACAGGAATAATCAAAGGTAAGTGAAACAATGATGGTCCCTTTTTCTGTTTTCTCCTATGTGCAGGTATATGAGGACAACAGGGACCAAATAGAGACGCTGCCACAACTGAATACAGCAACACAATGAAACAGCAACCAGCACAGCGCAAGGTAGCAGGCGATTAGCAACACAGAAAACAACATTCAACGTGAACATTAGTACAGAGCAACTATTAAACATAAGAAAATTGGCACAATGTGCCCCCGAGTCTTATTGGGAATTTAGGATTATATCAAGTCACATGCAATCTCACAGTTACGAATCACGATAATCAATAAGTTCATGTTTGCGGCTGCCAAATGACGTGATGCTGAGAACAAAGTAATCATGAACTTGAAAGTCAATGTTACAATTGCATATACACAAAGATGATCTCAAAGGTCTTCAAAATACAGACAAGCAATGAACTATGGGATAAAATTGCCCGTATCCCAAAATGACAGAATGCAAAGACTACACCAGGGAAAGGTTAGATGCATGGACCATGGTAATGGAAATACATTGCACCTATCACTTGACTGTTATCAAGGCTGATACCAATAAATAAACATCATAATTTGTTGAGTTTTCAGGATGGAAGGTCATTGTGGCTAGTCAATTGAGTAGATTTACTTGATCACCCAGGTACGAATCAAGTGAAGATTCATAGAGTGGGCAAAGATCTTTGAGGAATAACTGGGTCAACAACTCTTACTGGACAGGAAACAAAAATTACAAGAATTTTCTATCTACAGTTATATCATTCAGATTGTGTCATACTTCTTGAAGTCAAAGTTGTTGCATTATCAGATGATGAACAAGGGTCTACTCAAGCCCTTTCATTATCCGTTGATGTCGAAACAACACATCTGAAGACACTATCAGAGGGTAGAGAATACCGTGGAGATCCCTGGGGATGACAAGGATAGCATCCCCCGATTTGAGAAAAATGAGCACTTGTCCATCAAGAAACTCAGAGACTGATATAAAAGACATACATACTCATATATTATGGTTTTCAGATTTCCTGGAAACCCCACAACCCTTCCTAATTTTGGGCAGAAAAAGTGGCAATCAGATAGAGATTGCTACCTGATTGCTTAGTAGATCCTTAGACAAACCACTTTTTTCAATGCCAAGAAGAGAAAAGTTAAAACCAAGACTTTATGAGCTACAATTGGTGTTGTGTGCACATACATTCAAAAAGGACAAGTTGGATTCTTTGGGATCCCAGTCATACATCCTAGATCCCACTTTTATCACTCTGCAATTAGAATAGTATAATCCCTAGGAGAGACTCACCAAGTTTTATAAGGACAACAAATTGTTGTGGAAGCAAATGTCTTACCTGGATGAAAACCGCAAGCACATCAAAAAGTTGGAGCCTGTGGAGGGTAACAGCATGGAAAATAGAGAAAATGCTGAAGGATGAGTCCCCTCTCTCAGACATAAGACTGTGCCCCTGTGGGATAGAGTTCGTTAGAATCGATGGACGAAGAAGAAGGAAAGGGTAGGGTTGTTTCAAAGAGTTGTCACCTGTCCCATAAACAGAATAATTGGACCTGTTACCCACCAGTATGTAGGATAACTTTGTCAAAGTAAAGGTTATTGATGATGCTGGTCACAACAAGGCAATTTTGATGAGCAGGTTATCATATTTTTATGTTTATGCTATGAAAGATGAATGGTATCTTGGTTTTCATGGTTATGATGAAAGGATGGATTGGTAAGAGACCTAGGTTTAGCTCTCTTACTTTGATCCCTATTCTACAGCTCTGGGGGAGGCAGACCTTAGTTTCGCTCTTTCTCTTGTCATCTCTCTCAAGGATTGAGTCTCCTAGGTAAACAAAATTGGAGACTTGGTTTAGCACTTGTATCTCTTCCCTAGCTTCATGATTGATGAGGTGAGAATCGAGATACTTAGGCTTAGCTCTCTCATCATTGTCTTGTGAATCTTATACAGGATCTCTCTTGGAAATTTTACTCCTTAATTGACTCCATATGCCCAGAAATCCATTGATAAGCTAAGACATCAATGATTGATCCTTCATTCACCATCACCTTATAACTTTGGTAAATCATTCATACAATTTTGCTAGGGTTCCACTCTCCAAGGAATCTCATGGTCATTAATGTTTGGTGACAATCCCTTTGAACTATAACCTTGATCACCCAAAAGAAACTTAACAATCCTATCTTCCACTTAAACCCTAAGAACATTTGATTGGTGGAGTGTCAAGTAGAAGCTTTGGAGAGCTCTTGACTTGGTTTGACCAGGCCATTTGATCTCTAAGATCTACAAGAAGAACCTCATGTGAGCCAAAGATGAGTTGGCCAAAAGAAAGAAGAGGGGGTTGGTGTAGCACCCTGTAAGGTGCAGTGGGTCTCACACTTGAGCTTTTGGACTTTATCTCAAAAGGTGTCAGATTTTGTTGTAATGGGACCAAAATTTAGCTATATCTTATGCTCAATTCAACAAATATATAGAGTGATATCAAAAAAAGTTGAAGGAAGGAAAAAATGACACCACCAAATGCACTATGGACATGAAGCGAGTCTAAGTAACATTAAACACAATCACAAGAATGCTTCTGGAAAAAGAGGTGAGACAAATCGAAAGAGACATGGCGTAAAGGATCATTGAGAGGCCAAGGAAATAGGTCAAAAGGGTACTAGACAAGGAGAATAATGATTTACAAGGTTCATAGCTACTCCTCTTGCCTCATAACACTTACCCAACCAAAATTTATCTCTAACTTTAGCGGAACTTCTATTCCTCGTGATGATAGCACCCATTTGTCCAATTGTTGCTAAGCAGTTCTCAAACGTTGAACGAACTTCTCTAGATGGTAAATTTAGTGTGGCCAATAAATCTTCTTTTGCAATCAATTCTACTACAGCACCTCCTACTATTCATAGAACCCCAAACAAAGTGGTGGAAACAAGGATGATAATCCCAACAAATGCAAATAAGGGCAAAAGAAAATGGATCAACAACAAAAAGGCCAAATCGGGCAAGCAGTGATTAACCTATTTTTTGACGAGGAAAGAAATAAAGGACATTTGTAGAAGAAGAAATATTGTCAAGCCACACAATGATCTTGTTCTAAATAGGCAAAAAAAGAGGCAACCCCAAAGTCACAAGACAGCATATAGAGGGAAACTATACAAAAGACACCAGGTGACCTCTAAAGAGAAGAACGAAGAATACAAAAGAGATTGTATAGGTGACATTAAAGACAACAAGCACTGTAGAGAAAAGGAAAGATGTTAAAATTGGCAAGCAAGTTGTGTGGCAAGCATATGTCAGGGGGCATCAACCAATTAAAATTCATCTGGGGCAAATTCCAGGGCAAAATATAGAACTTTGCCTAAATGCAACTCCATAAATGATCAGGAAGGCAATTAAATCACTGCATGATAAAGATGATGCCAAAGACAATAGAGCAAAGGCAAAAAGTCAAATTGTAGGGAGAGGAGTGGGGAGAAAGTGAGTGCTTCTTCAGCATCAGATTCCATATCCACATGGCCCAACCCCTCAGCGATCTCATCTTTTTTTGTTCCTAGAACAATGCCTAGTGCACAACCTGGGATCAAATCGACGCTTAAAAAAGGGAAAAGGAGGAAGTTGACAAGTTGATCAATAAGTGTCTTCTATGGAGTGATGTTCCTTTCAACATTGCCAAGACCAATCCATTCTTCCAAGCTATGTTTAATGTTGTTGCTATTGTTGTCACGGGGTACAAAACCCCTACCTTTACGGAGTTGAGAGGGCCTCTTCTTCAAAATGAAAAGGTTGATTGCACTGATAGATTAAAGGAGTTTAGGGCATCGTGGGAACACACTGGATGCACAATGATGTCAGATGGTTGGACTAACCAGAAGGTTAGGACCCTTCTTAACTTCTTGGTTAGTTGTCCCAAGCGGAATGCTTATGAAATCTGTTGATGCCTCTGCATAGATTAAAGATGTACTTTTGCAAGTTGTTGGACACCTTCATGAAGGAAGTAGGTCCACAAAATGTTGTCCAGGTCATAATAAACAACGTTGCATATTATGTTGTTGTTGGCAGGTTGCTTATAGAGAGGTATTCTAACTTGTTTTGGACACCTTGTGTTGCACATTGTATTGACTTGATGCTGGAGGATATAGGGAAGATTCCTTTTGTGAGGGATATTGTTGAATCATCCAAGAGCATAACAAAATTTATATATAATCATGCATTTGTGCTTAGGTTGATGAGAAGATTCACCAACAACAAAGAGTTGTACACGATCTACCACTAGTTTCATATCTCTTCAGTCTTGTTGAATTCTCTATGGGATGTGAAGGCCATGTTTCTTTAACAAGAGTGGTGTGCTTTATTTGTTTGTTGCAAGCCGAAGGGAGAGGGCATATGCAAACTAGTTTCATATGATGAAAGCTTTTGGGCAAGAGTGGAGGATGTGTGCCATTTCGGAACCTTTGGTAAGGGTTCTTCGATTGGTTGATGGAGACAAGCCTACAATGGGCTACTTGTATGAGACCATGGATAGGGCCAAAGAAGCCAGTCATGCCTATTATGAAAAGAAGGTGGATGAGGAGTTTGAGAAACAACAGTTGTTATGGAGAGTGATTGATGAGAGATGGAACAATACCCTCCATCGCCCCATTCATGCTACAGGTATCTACCTCAACCCCACATTCTCTTACTCATGTGGTTTCAGATATGATGCCAAGGTGATGGATGGATTCCATACTTGTGTTGAGAGGATGGTGACATTTGAGCAAGAACATGAAGATATTTCTAAAGAAATGGAGATATATAGGATGGCAAGGGGCACATTTGGTTTTACCATGGCTATTAAGATAGGAAGACCAAAATACCAGGTAAGCTTCAGTTTGTTTCAAATTTCATAATTCATTGTCTCTTCATAATTTGCTTTACGTTTAGAATTTCAATGTTTTAAATTTTGTCTTATGTTTCTCTTATTTCTTAACTTGTAGATGCTTGGTGGACAAGTTATGGAGGCAAAGTACCCCATCTCCAAAAGCTTGCCATTCAAGTGCTCAGCCAAACATCTAGTTCCTCTAGATGCGATCGCAACTGGAGTGTATTTTACAAAATACACACCAAAAAGTGCAACATGTAAAAAATTTTGAATTTTTGAATTCATTATAAATTATAATTCATTATTTTTAATATTTAAATTTCCTAAGTACTAATTTACAATCTATGGCCCTAATACAGGTTGGAGTCCCAACGCCTCAATTACATGGTCTACTACAATCTTCGATTATGGGTGAGACAACTTCAAAAAACCCCAACGTAGAAGCCATCTCATTGGACCATATTAACACCACTACTACATGGAGGGTTGAGACTAAGAGGCCTATCATGGACTTGGTCCTTGAATTGTTAGTGGTGGATCCATAGGCACTAGAGCCAGAGGAGGTAGCAGCTATAGGGGCGAGAGAGATAAAGGACGAGGAGGAGCAAGAGCAAGAACAAGAGGCAGAGCAAGAGGAGGGGGAGGAGGGGGAGGTGACACCATCCAGGATGGGAAACAGCAAAGGACAAAGTCGACCTCCTATTTTTGCTTCTAGAGGATGGCAGAGTCCATTTGTAGCCCTAGGGGTTGGGCCTTCTTCCTCAGGAAAAGGCAAAGCCATTCCCTATTCTCGTAAGTGGGGCAGAGGAACTCAGTCACTAATTAGTTTATGACATGTAGATGACTCATGATGATTAATACATTTATTATATTTTTCGTTGATATTCTAACTCTTGAAACTGAGTCAGGACTCGGGATTCAAGACTTGATTCATTGTTGATATGTGATATAGCACTAGACATCTTATACATCTTATACATTAGCTTTTTTTTCATATTTATGTGGCAATGCATTTATTTGATGTTGTGGATATTTTAGATGCTAAAAAATGAATATTTTTGTACTTTTTAAATTTTGTCGAGTTTTTGCCATTTTTTCAATTTTCTCCCGACTTTATTCCCGAGGTTGACTTTTTCCACATTCATATTTATATTGATTATTGTAAGGAATATTTTAAAGGCTAGAGTCAAAAGAAAAATATATTTTGAGTCAAGTCCCATTTGGACTTTTAAAAGAAGAAATTTGAATTTTTTATGTTGAAATTTTTGACTCCGAGTTTGTCAAGTCGGCCTCCCTTGAAGTCAAGTCGACCCACACAAAGTCACACCCATTCAACCCCGCCAGAACACTCTATAAAGGCAGCTCGACCTCCTTCACAAGGCAGCGATTTGATCTCTCTCATAAAGTATCTTCTAGGCAAGCAAGCAAAGGACAAGGAGGACGAAATACATCTCTTTCTCTCTCCATCTAACTCGCACGTGTGGAAGTACTCTCTCTCTCTCAGTTCACACTTTTTCTGGGTAGTTGCAGTTGCAAGACCGAAATTTCTATGGAAGTTACAGGGCCAAAATTCTAGTTTTCTTGGCATATATTGGAAGGCCGAAATTCGGCCTATGGCGGAGCAAAAGGTTGAGTTGCAGGATTAGATTGGAGGCTTGACTTGGAGGGAGAAGACCAAGTTTGACCATAGATTTGTTGAAGGTCAGTTTGACCTAGTTGTTGACTAGAGGTCTAGGTGTGCCTCTTGTTGAACAAAAGAATTCCTCTATTGCAAAAGGTTGTTGGGTTTTTTCCCCTTAGTGGGTTTTCCCGGGGTAAACTTTGTGCTCTCTTTGTGCATTATGATCTCTACTGTTCTATTGCTTTTATATGGTTGTTGCTTAATGATATAATGGGAAAATTGAAAGAAGATCAACATCATTAGAAGTAATTATTAGCTTTTTAGAAATAGTGTACTTGTATCTACTGCACTTGAAAAAATCAATAGGTATTATGTTATGACCCCAAGGGGCGCATATATTTGGTTAAATGTATATGGTATGACCCAAGGGGGAGCATATATAGGGCTAAATGTACATGTAATATGTAAAGGTATCTGTAATAGGCTCATCCTAATACAGAATGGACCACATATGCACTGTGCTAATAAGTATATATAGAGATCATTGATTCATTGTGGAGGACATGATATTTGGATGTATGAAGGTATTTGGATATTTGGAGGTGTTTCTCCTATTATTATCTATATTAAAGTTATGCTCCACACTCAATTGCTATACATGGTGTGTACTTTTGATTTTTGTGTAATTGGATCATAACAAAAATCTTATCTTGTCAATCGAACACAGGTAATCCTTTAATGAAGTCCATCGAAATATCTTACCAATTTTTGTTAGAAATGTGTAAGGGATCAAGTAGCCCCGGCATTATTATATTTTCATCGTTATTTTTGTTATTTCTTTAACATGTATCACATTTAGCAACATACTGTTGAATATCTTTACCCATCCCCTTGCAATAAAATGATTGTCATACATTATAGTAGGTTTTAAAAAATCCAATGTGTCCTCTTGTTGGGGAACTATGTGACTCTTTTAAGACTGTCCTTTTAAACTTTGAAGATGGATTTAGATTCTTTTCTTATACCATAAGATGTCATTTTTTCATTCAAATTTTGGGTTTTGGTCCAAATTGGTGATTAGGGAATAATATTTGAGATCTTTGGCATATCTACTCGAATTTTATCTAGCCATTCAGAATTCAGCATTGTTTTTGCACATGTTGTTACTTCGCCATCCTTTCATGACAATGCATCAGCGACTACATTGTCCTTTCCCTTTTTGTGTAATATTTCCATATCAAAAGTGAAAAAATTTTCCATTCATTTTTGTTGTTCGGTGGACAAGGCTTTACTAGGAATTGAAGATTGTTGTGATCCATACGTATTTAGAATTCATTTCCTAAGAGGAATTGTCACCACTTGGCTAACGCATGGATAACGGTAAGCATCTCTTTATCATATGTAGATTATAAGGTTTCCCTTTTGTTGAATTTTCAACATTCAAAAGCTATCAAGTGGTCATTTTGCATTAACATTATGCCTATCTCAACCCCTAAAGCATCACATTCTACCACAAAGGGCTTTGTGAAATCCGGTGTTGCTAACATAAGTGTAGAACACACAACCTTTTTCAACACTTTAAAACATTATTTTGCCCAGTTACTCCATTGGAAGGAATTTTTCTTCAACAAGTTTGATATTGGTGTTCTTAAATGCACATAGTTCTTGAGTAACCTTATGTAATAAACTGTTAATCCTAGGAATCCTCTTATTTTTGATACATTATTTGCCCTTGGCCATTCGTTGATTGCTTTGATATTATTGGGATCTACCTTAACTCCTTCCATGGATATGACATGGCCAAGGTATTCTACTTCTTCCTAACCAAAAGTGCATTTGATATTTTTGCAAAGACCTGATTTTCCTCTAGAAGAGAAAGTACTTGCTCCAAATGCTTAAGATGTTCCTTCCATGTCTTACTATTATATACCTACTTACAGCATGCAAGAACAGGCTACATGATAGCAACAGCAAAAACATGCAAGAATACACAAAGAACAATAGATTTGGGCAGGAATTCCAATCATGTGGTTGGAGCAGTTGTACCCGCTCTCAACCACCCATTTACTTTATCTTACGCATTTACCGAAGATTACTGACATTTACATAATACATAATATATGATGACAAACATAGGCCTAAGAGGCCCCTCAATATCTTCCCCGCCCTCAATGCCTTACTCGTCCCAAGCAGGGATGCAATAATGCCTTGGACCACTACTCTTTGAAGAAATATCCTTATTGTACATCAACCATGCATACCAGTCTGTATAGGTAACTCAACCGCAACAGTCGCCAACTGGATAGGAAGATGCATGTATATGAGGCTTATTGTGACTTCTTCATATCTGATGGCCCCTTCTTGCAGATCTCCACTATTCAAATTCTTTGCGGTCTTCTCAACCATATGGATAGCTACCGCAACCAGGAATCATCAGGCAGCTCCTCTCCAATTCGAGAGTGTCTTTTTCGCTCTCTCTACGGATGAGTCCATTGTGTGACTGTCATTCCTGGTAGTCTTCCTTTCAATCATAAAATATGTGAATCATCTGCATATCAACCATCCTGCTTCTTACTTTGTCACAATCTGAGATCCATTCTGCAAATTTATACCGGAGGAGTTCAATCCATATATTCATTTGATGTCACCATGTTGGTTGTTCAGCGCTTTGTGTGTTCTGCAAACATGATTCTATTCTTGAATATTTCTGTTGCTGCAAGTACTTTTGTCAAAAAAAATGTTGCTTAGATGCTTCATATATGTTAAACATTCAATTTTTTTTTCTGGTTGTGATTACTATGCTAGTGTTTGTCTTCTGCTAGCATTCATTTTAATGCTAATGTACGCCCATCACCTATATTAACTGCCCTGATTACTTGTTGATTGAGGATCTATATTTTTGAAGAAAAACTTTAACATGACTCAACAGACTGATTTGTGCCAGCGCTAGGCTTTTCTACAACCGGTATCAGCAGAATCTAATCTCATCAACAAAGCATTGATTTAAAATTTTAAATTACAAAGGTGAAGAAGATCGCCTGCTTTAAACAAGACTCGCATTTAACCTTCCCATGACTTCTGACTCTAATGACTGACTGAAAGATTCAGTCTACAACTTCACTCACGATCATAAAAAAATTCTACGGACTCATATATTTAATTTATAAACTTGGCAAATTTATGAAAATACAATCCATCAGAAAATCAGAAACATCAATCAGTATCAAGTGCATTCCAACCAACACATCGCCTTAGATTTCCTTAGAAATGTTGACGTTGTTTGAATGATATTCTTTCTTGGTATATATACAATTACAATCTGTCGTCTCGACTTCGGCTTCATTCAATTGGTTGGGCTCACGAGTCGATTTAAAATCTATGAATGGCTCTACGATCCTGACCAACAAGTCAAGCTAAGATCAGACTTATTCCATGATGTTATCAAAATTTGACCCAATTCATAAGCTGCAAACTCGAACATATTTTGTGTGTTGCATCCATCAGATAAAATATTCAAGATTTCTTTAATAAATACCAGACTTGTGCAGGAAATATTTTTCTTGCAACTTGTCGAACAGTTTTATTTACAGTTTAATCCTTTCGTTTTCCCCATCCACAGCATTCGTAGAATGCATATATTTAATATTTACAAAGTCTTGGTATCAAGCTTCTTTTGTGGATCTTCAGTTCCAATATAGCAACATCCACGAACATCCATAAAAAAAAAAAATTCTTGGATCTCTCGAAAATTTGAACTTGCAATGTTTTCATGTGATATTATCATCTTTAACTTTTTTTCTTTTGTAGGTTCGATCCACCTCCATTCGCTGCTACTGTCACCCAGCCAAATGAAGGAGGCAACGGCGCCAGATGTTATATACCTACTTACAACATGCAAGAACAAGCTACATGATAGCATCAGCTAGAACACACAAGAATACACAAAGAACAATATATTTGGGAAGGAATTCCAACCATGTTTCTATTAGACTTAGTATATATTTATACATGAGAGATATGGTTGGAGCGGTTGTACCTACTCTCAACCACCCATTTACTTTACCTTACACATTTACCAAAGATTACTGACATTTACACAATACGTAATAGATGATGACAAACATAGGCCTAAGGGGCCCCTCAACACTTACTATAGATAAGAATGTCATCAAAAAAGGCCAGTATGAACATTCTTAGGTAGGGTTTAAAGAGGTTCATTCATGGTCGCCTGGAAGATGGCAAGGGCATTGGTGGTTAGCCCAAATGACATCACTTTGAATTCATAGTGCCTTTTGCAGCTTCGAAAAGTTGTCTTTGCCACATCTTCTAGCCCTTCTCTAATCTGATAGTACCCCGCCCTTGGATCTAATTTGAGATATTTTGCTCCATGGAGTTTGTCCAACATCTCATTTATAAAAAGAATAGGAAACTCATTTTTTTATAGTTATCTTGTTTAAGAAATGATAATCTATGGATAGTTTGAAAGATCCATCTGTTTACTAAAGCAACATTATTAGGGCTGGGCTCTTGCGTGTTGTAATAACTCCACACCTTAAAAGGTCTTGAAGTAATCTTTCTATTTATGTTTTATGGTGTTGAGGATATCGGTGTGGTTTGATATTCACTAGTGTTGAGGCTAGTTTAACCTCAATTATATGTTCTATCATGCTTTCCAATGGCAGCTTCATAGTTAATTCTTGGAATACTTTGTCATATTCGTGGATTAATGCTTTACTCTATGGATGATGAGAATGCACTATTTTTGGTGCTACTATCTCCATTTGATAGCATTGTGGGATGTAAACTAGTGACCCCATCCAAATTAGTTTCTCCATTCGCTATGAAGATACAATTTGAGTTGGTGGTGGATGAAAACCAAACAATTTATATTTATAAAATAGGTCACCAAGGTTTGTAGCCATTGAATTATGAATATGAAGTTTACTCCTCCAAAGGGCACTGTGTAGAACCTCGACTCCAATTTGTAATTTTCTAATTGTAGCTTGACTTTGTGACACTTCTCAACTCCATCAATTATTTTGCCATCTGCTACCATCAATCTTATGTCTGTGAATGGATATACAAATAGATTTAGTCTTTTTGCAACACTTATATCTATGAAATTATAGGTGCTTCTTGCGTCCAAGTACAGTAACATTTTCTTTTTTTATGTGCCCTCATAGCTTCAATGTTTGTGGTTGCACTATTTATGTTAATGTGGCAAGAAATATGTTGAGCATGGCCTCTTCAGCTTCTGTGTTTGGAATATTATTTCTTTCCTTCCTTACATTCTTCTCCTGGGTCATTGCTAGATGTGTCAAATTCCATCCCAACTTCGCACGTATACAGTTTTTTATTGTTACATTTGTGCTTAAGTTTGCCTTTGTCTCCACAATATCCACATTTGCTTACCCATTTCTTGTTTGAACCCTGGTGTTGATTCTCTTATTCTCTTAAGGGAAGAGGTATATACTTGTCTGACTTGTCTATGGAATATTTTTTTTGAACTTTCATTTAAGCATCTACATGATTTTCCTAAATCTGTGAGGGGTGGCTTGTTTGAAGTGTTTTTTTTCAATTAATTTTGCCGCATGTCTAGCATCCACAACAATTTTAGGGTTCCATAGTTTTATTTCACTATAGATGTAATGCTTCAATCCACAGATAGATATTTTTAGCAATTGTTCATCTGTGAATCCATTTTATCATGGCCAAAACTTCCCATACGTGCATGTAGTCATTTATGTTTCCATTATGTTTAAGATGAACAAATTTGTTGTACAGACCATCGCCTTCCTCATCATGGAACCCCTTTTATAGGACCGCATAAAACTTTGACAATGAAAAGAAGAGGCATCACAATTTTCTGGTCCACCCTAGAAACCAATCCAACTTATTGGAGGTCGCCATTATTTTTTCTCTTTCACCCAACATGGGGTTTGATTCAAAAATTCCTTCCATTTTGTTGACCCAAACAACTGTTCCCTTATGGTCTTTACCATCATATTTTCGCAATTCTTTTTTAATTCATTGATAATCTTTATTTGGAACTCTTGTGTGATAATTATTTCCTGAAAAATTTACTTCAAGTGCTTCTTGATTTTCCTGCTCACTTGTATTTTCTGATTGTGGACTTATGCCAGCTTCCGATAGACTAAGGGTTCTACAAATAATGCACCTGCCTTCATTGTTAGCTGGTCAATTTGCTCGCTATGCTAGTTAAGTATCCTTATAGGCTATAGCTTTGTCCTTGTCGTTGTTTCTCATTCTTAAGGTGATTTTCCATTGATCTTTGAAATCTGCTATCAAATTATCAATTATGTCTTCATTATTTATTAGGATATTAATTTTCTCTATTAACTCTTTTTATCCTTCCCCCAACTCTATCTACGTCTTTTTAACGTTGCCAAGACGATGACCCTTTTTTCCTCTTTTATTTTTTTTAAGTTTTTTATTTTACAATCTCTCTCTCTCTCTCTGTATATATATATATTTCCAGTGAGACTCAGTCATACTGGTTTATTTCCAGACACTTCATGGCACAACCATCGATCAGAGGACCTTTTATATTCAGTTTCATCGGTTTTCGAAAAACTACTATTTTCGGTAGTTCTGCTTTTTTGATATTCAGACCATTAAGGGCTCACACATCTGATTTGACTACAGTGATTTTTAAAATAGAAGCACAAAAGCAGAGGAAAATTTGCCATTCTGGATCTGAGTGAAACTGATCACATTAGACTTGATTTTTCACCAAGATCAACAAAAAGTAGTCAAATCAAGATGTATGGGCCCCTAATGGTCTGAATATCAAAAAAGCAGAACCACCCAAGATAGTAGTTTTCCGAACGCAGCTGAATATAAAAATTCCTTTGATCAATGGTTGTGCCATGAAGTGTCTGGAAATAAACCAGTGTGACTGAATCTCACTGGACCTTAACCTTTCAGTAGTAAGACCAACTACTAGGGTTAACACTCCTATATGTTCCTTCTATTCAAGAAAAATCATTTTAAATTTCCAGTGTCTCATTATCCAGCTTAGATAACATCCTACATGTTTGTGTCTATGTCTCAAATACATGAAATACTTTGGCCAAACTAGAAGAAAGCATTCCTAGGAACTAGTGACACACATGATCTAACTTCATGCACAAGATTGGAAAACAAGATCACTAGGTAAACATAATCAGACCAACTCTCCTTGTAAAGGATTATGGAAGTAAACATTCTTAAAGGAAACAATCCAACTCTAATCGGCAAAATTTAAAACAAGATTCAAAAAGACTTTATCCACACCAACTATAAATTGCAGTAAAAAAAACAAATGCCAAGATTCTTCAAATTGCAGTTGTATATTTCCCATGATCCAGTTTCTGTTATACTCTTTTATACATGTCTTGTCATATGATGCCAACAACGTATATTTCCCTCCATTTTGACAAAGCCACTTTGGATTTTATCAACTTATAATATTTTCTAGAGGACAAGGATGCAACCCACTGCAAAGTGACAAGACTCATTCTTTTAATCCTTTAGATTTTTGGTTAAAAGATTAGTGGTTTCCCAGCTGTATTTTCACCATGTACAATTTGGATCAACTTTTAGTGGTTTCCCCAGTTTAGGGAATCCAAGCATCTGATCAAATATCAAATCTTGGCTCTAGATCTTGAATCTTGAGAATTAACTTAAATTCTTTACCATAATTGTATATTGCATGCTGTATAAACAATATATAAACCCTGTGTTTCTGTGATATCCCCTTTTCTTAAAACTGCCAAGCAACCACACCAATTATGCAATCTTGTCGAAGCATATTAAATTTTGGCTCACAACTTAGGAAAGGTGGATAAAGCCAAAGAAGATTTAATTTTTGATAAAGAAAGGACCCCACTATGGAGAAAAAGGGAAAATCGTGGAGCTAGTGGAAGGTGGGGGCCACTCCAAAAGGGAATTCGCACCTCTTAGAAGAATTCAAACTTGTGGGAAGAGAGAAAGGAGAGAATTCAACTAGTGTGAGCCACAAGGAGGAAGAAAGAGGCAGCAAAGATAAATAGAGGTGGAGGACCTCATTTTGGGGACTTTTTGCTCATTTATCATCTAAACCATTGTTTGCTCAAGCTGTTTAGCTGGGTCAACAGTGTTGTTCAGCACACGAGATCTCCAAGCGGAAATCTCAATCTACCTTCAGGGGCCTTTGAGTGCCATCCCTAGGAGGAGTTCTACTTCATATTGCAGAGTTGTTCCAGTGATTATTCAGGCAAAGTCGTGGGTTTTTCTCAGCACATTGGACGCAGAAGAAGAATACGCATTACCTTGGAGACACAGTGGTGGGCAGCATCTTGCCGGGCTTTAAGGAGATAATTGGACTACAAATTGCTGAAGAATTGGAGTGTTGGTTGGGCACAATTCAGTGGAGTTTTTGCTGTGGCAGCATCACCTTTCCAGGGATTGTGTGGGTCTGTGCAGAAGCTAATTCTGGGCCACACGTGGGAGTCGAGAAGAGGCACAATAGGGGCTGGATAGGCTGGGATTGCGTGGGTCTGCTCAGAAGCTAATTCTGGGCCACACGTGGAAGTTGAGGAGAGGCACAATTGAGGCTGGATAGAGCTGGGATTTGTGGGGGATTCCAGTGGGGATTTTTGCTAGCATTTCCCATCATTTTGCAAAGGTTGTGAGGGAAGATCTATAGGTGGGACGAATTTCCCAGCTATTGGAGGAGCGAGTGGAAATTGGAGCAAAGTTCGAAGGTCTGAATTAGGCTAAACCCTTTCTGGGTTTCAATGGGTTATTTGAGAGGAGACTGGGGTTAATTTCCCAGAATTTTCTGAGCACTAGAAGGGGATCAAACAGCAGTTCTACATCAGACAGCAGTGCTGTTTTGCCAGGGCCAGCGTAGAACTCAGAGGGGATTGACTTTCCAGCATCCGGGCATTCATCTTCTCCACCTGGGACTCGTTTAGCTTGCCTTGGGCAAGCCCAGATGCACTCATTTCATACTTATGTGTATCCCCTACTGATTTAAAATAAAATGGCTCAGATTGGTGCAGTTTCTGGTGTATTTCTGGAAGTTTAATTTCGTGTTGCATGCACATCTGTGTGCTTTGTTTATCACTGTTGATTTTCCATTAGGAACATTACAGTTTCTAAATTTTATGATATATATTTATACTAAAAAACATCTGCATACTTTTTATCTATATTTAGAGTCAGTACTTTTGGATTGGCACACTTTTGAATGATTACCCTTGAAGCCTTAATAGCATGCATCCATAGACACTATTCAGTGCCCTCATGTTTAGTATAATTTCAAAGAGACACTTCAACCCCGCTGTTGTAGTAATAGGTTCAATCGATAACCAACCAATGATTGCAGTAAACATCAAAACAGAAATTGCACTAAACTAGAAACAGACTTTCCCAAAACAAAAACCTTGTGAGTGTTTCAAGATGAGATAATTATTAATTATAAAGCAATATATTACACTACAAAGATCAAAATGACATATTGATTTTCAATTTAAGGACCAAGTGCATCAAATATATGACACTGACCTCTGTTCAAATATAGAAAGAAGCAATACAGATTATATGCATTTTTCATTATCCTAAAATGAAATGTATATGGTAAACTAAGACAAAAATTTTTCTAAGAATGCAAATAATTAGGACTAAACAGACAAGAAAATGTTGACTTGCTTTGATAATCATGTAAGACAACCTATTTACATTAAAAGGAAAAATGAACAAGGCTTGGCAAGAGGAATGCACAATTCGATTAACTCACAAATGGCATCCAATCAGAAGTCCTTCGACGAAGATGTAGTACTGAGAATTCAGCTACAACCACAGTACTTGGTGCATGTCCAACAGTTTTGTTCCACCTTAATCTATGTAACTCAGTCAAAATGCTTGCCCGGTACCTATCCAAGAAACATACACCATTTACATATAAATGTGCTGTAAAGGACATCCTAATCTTTTGTCTTAAGCCAAGGTATATGAAAGTGAATAGATATGACTGAGAACATTTCTAGTGATAATTTTCAGTTAGACATGCAATGCACACAAGAATTGCAATGAGGGGAAAACAGCCCAAAAGTAATTTGTATTATAAGCAAATCCATTAACTGAATTGTTTGTTTACGTCACAAAACTTGCCCACCATATCAGAGCATGTGCCAAATTTGTAGCAGCACAAACCAATAGCCACTACAAAATATATGTGGCAGAAGCCAGCATTAGGACACAATAGTACACAATTATCACAATCTGCTTCTAGCAATACCACTGCCATAACTTAAATAACCCGCAGAAAAAAATATTTGCAGAGTGTAAAGTCCATGGCAACAACTCCACAGATTCAATAAGGAAACCAGTTCTAAAAGTTGAAAAGATAATTATAGGCTATGTTAGGCTAACTTCTGGGGAGGAGTGATGGAGGGTAGAGGGGAAGGAGTTTCCAGAATGGCTGGAGAAACCCTCCCACATTTTAGTGTATGGCACAGGAAACACCAACAGCAGATCCACCAAACATGATAAAAGCACATAAATAGCAATAACCATACACTTAAAAGACAACCGGTATGCCACAAGTTATAGATTGAATAAACACACACATACACACATATATTGGCTCTGTGTGTATATCATTTAAAATGACATATCAACTCAATGTCCGGCATAATGAACACAATTGCAAACTGCAAAATATCTACTTGAAGTAACTTTTGGTTTTTACAATATAATTTTGTTCTTAATTGTTGTCACGATTCCAACAATCTCCACCTTAACAACACTTTACCTGATACCTTGCCCAAGTCCATTCATCATTGCTTCTATAAGCCAAGTGAAGCTAAACACCATCGCAGCTTCTTCAACAGTACTGGTTTTGTAAACATATTTGCAATGTTGCACTAATCGTTATCAGGATTAATTTGGCGCGGGGAAAATCAGGAAAAATCGTAACATACAAAAATATTCAATTTTTTTAATATCTAAACCATCTACAACATAAAATAAATACATTGACACATAAATATGATACAAGAACTAATATATAAGATGTTTAATATCATTTCTAGTGCTACATCACACATAACAATGAATCATGTCCTGAATAGTAAGTCCTGGCTCCTGAGTCCCAACTCAGCCTCAAAATATCAACAAAAAATGTAATAATTTATCTCATGAGTCATAATGTCATATATAATGAAATGAACCAAATAACTAAAGTCTAATACTATTGATTTCCTCTGCCCCTCTTGCGAAAAAAAGCCATAGCTTTCCCTTTCCCTCTAGATGTAGATGCTGTTGGAGTTGGCAGTGGACTCTGTTGTGCTCTAGAAGCTGAAGAACTAAGACCTATAGGAGGTATACCACGTCCTCTACTGGTGGCAGGGGTAGCCCGGACAGGTGGTGTCACCTCCTCCTCCTGTTGCTCTGCCTCCTCCTCCTCATCCTCCTCTTCCACTACCTCCTGCACTAACCAATCATCAGTAAACTCCATGAGAAACCTCTCGGCCTCAACCCTCCATGCAACAGTGGTGTCAATCCCATCCAATGAGATGGCCTCTATATCAAGTGTCCTTTCAAGTTGCCTCACCCACAATCGAAGATTGTAGTAGACATAGACCATGTCATTAAGTCGTTGGGATTCCAACCTATACAAAGATCATGAAATAATAATTATAAAAAAAAATATTGTTTAATGAATTCAAAAAATTATTTGGAAATTTGCAATATTTTAAATTTTTAAGTGTTAATCTATTGCACTTATTGTCGTGTATTTTTTTTAAATACACTCCAGTTGTGCTCATATCCTGAGGAGCTACATGTTTGGTTGAGAATTCGAATGGCAAGCTTTTGCAGAAGGGGTACCTTGGCATGATACATTCTCCACCATGCACCTATAACAAAATTACAAATAAAATTTTAAATAAACATAAGAAAAAATGGAATTTGAAGAGAATGAAATTTGAAACAAACTAAAAAATACCTGGCATTTTAATCGTCCTATCAGTCACAGCCATGTCAAAGCCAAATGTGCCACCTGCCATCCTATATGTCTCAATTTCTTTAGAGATTTTTGTACGTTCTGCTGGAAATCGCACCATCCTCTGAACTTATGTTAAGAATCCATCCATGATCTCAGCATCAAATATGAACCCACATGCGTAAGAAAATATGAGGTTCAGGGAGATCCCTACAACATGAATGGAACGATGGAGTGTGTTGTTCCATCGTTCATCAATCACTTCCCAAAAGAGGAGTTGTCTCTGAAACCCCTCATCTCCCTTATCATCATAGTAGGCCCGAATGGATTCTTTCGCCTTGTCCATGGCCTCATACAAATAGCCCATTGCGGGCTTCTCACCATCAACTAATCGAAGAACCTTTACCAAAGGTTCAGTAACGGTGCACACCTCCTGCACTCCCGCCTAGAAGTCTTCCTGGTATGAAACTAATCTACATATGGCCTCTCCCTCTAGTTTGCGGCTCATTGTCAAAGCACGCCACTCCTCTGAAAGAAACATTCTCTTCACATACCACATAGAATTCAAGAGGGATTGAAGAGATATGAAACTGGTGGCAAACCGTGTAATGGCGGAGCGCACCAACTCATTGTTGTTGGTGAATTTTTTCATCAAGCTAAGCACAGATGTATGATTATATATAAATTTTGTAATACTTTTTTATGATTCAACAATATCTTTGACAAAGGTAATTTTCCCTATGTTCTCGAACATCAAATCAATACAATGTGCAGCACAAGGTGTCCAAAATAAAGTAGGATGCCTCTCCATAAGCATCCTGTCAGTAGCAACATAATTTGCAGCATTGTACGTTATGACTTGGACAACATGTTCTGCACTCACCTCCAAAATAAACATGTCCAGCAAATCACATAAAGTTTTTGCATCTTTGATATGTGCAGATGCATCAACAGATTTGATAAACATATTCCCCTTCGGACAACTAACCAAGAAGTTTATAAAGGTTCTCCCATTTTGGTTAGTCCAACCATCTGACATCACAGTGCATCCTGTTTGTGCCCATGATTCCCTAAAACTCCTCCAATATTTTGGTGCAGTCAAGCTTTTCATTTTGAAGAATCCGGCCTCTAATGTCATGATAAGAAGGGACTTTGTACCCTGGGCCAACAATTGCAATAGCATCAACAACAGGCTGGAAAAATGGATTATTCCTTACAATGCTGAAAAGAATATCACTCCAAAGGAGAAATTTGGCCAACAACTTGTCAGCTTATTCTTTCTCAATTTTTTTAAGCATTGAAGTGATAGATGGTTGTGAACCAAGTGTAGTTCGAGGAACAAAAAATGATGAGGCAGCTACCGGATTGGTTGATGCTGCAGTAGAGCCAGTGCCACTTCCTTGTTCAACTGACTTTGTTAGTTGCTTCTTCGTTTCTGCTTTGGCCTCTCTATTGTGGTCTAAATTTTCCAATGATCTCATGGCTTTTCGGATGATTTTGATATTTGTACTTGTGCAAGGCCCTACATCAAATCCAGGGATTTGTGCAAGGTGATACTTCAATCTGTACACCCCCCCGGATATGGTGCCCACACAACTTGCAAGACAAGTTCAGCTATCAATCCCTCCATCAGGGTCACCAAATTCCCACAGAGAGTCCAATTTCCTTGGCATGTTTGACTTTGAACTTTTAACTTTGAACTTGAAGTTGAAAACTTGAATGGTGATTCAATGAACCTATGGCAAAATAAGGATTACAATTTACAAGTTACAAACTTACAATTTACATTGTACAAAAACTAAAAAAAAATTACATACAATTTAAGAAATTTTAAGTTTTAACAAACAAAATGAAAAATCAAATGACATTGAACAAATGTCAAAAACCCCATCAAAATTCAAATCAATTCAAAAATATTTGATAACCCATTGAATTCTTTTGATAAACAATGGGTTATCCAAATTCCAAACCCAACCAAAAACATAGAAAAAACCAAAACAAAGTTACAAAATACAAAACGTTGGTGCCCATACCGGTTTTATGGAGAAAATTTGTCTCCTTAGCTCACACTTCGTTTTTCTCCTCCAATTAGTGGACTCAGCTCCCAAGTGACCAAGAGCTCACTCCAAGACTCCAAACCTCCGTCGCGCACCTGCCTGCTGTTCAAATGAACCAAAAAAAAAAAATCGTGTTTTTTAGATATAAATCGCGTTGTCCGCAAGGGGCATGATTTTTACCATAAAAATCGGTGAAAAAAATTCGTTTTAATCGGCCAATTTTATCGTGAAATTAAAAAAATCGTGATTTTACGATTTTATCGCGATTAGTGCAACACTAGATATTTGTACAATTTTATTGAGGATGGGCTATCTTAAGCAATGTTTCAAAACTCCGACTCGGGTTCGGAATCAACCGAGGGTCGGCTCCGACTTCGACTCGACATCGACTCGGCCAGTTTGATTTCAATGACTCGGTCGTTGTAAAAAATACATTAAATATTTATTTTTTTTATGAAAAAACATAATTTTAAATATTTTCATTCATGTTTCCAAACACAACATTATAATATAGAGAGAAGACAACATATGATCAAAGTAGGCTCATGAATATATCCGTTATATGAAAATGGCACCCAATGCACTGTCCAATACATACATGATATGGAGATCATAACAAAAATACATAGCCAAGGAGGCTCTAAATGGCCTCTACAACAAAAGTAAAACATCACTAATCACTAGTCACTACTGGCTATTGCTAGAGAAGCCAACGTCATCTGGCTCAGACTCTAAATCAGAGTCAGACAGGAAAACCCATGGCTACTCCTCCTCATTACGATCTCCAACTGCAATTGTAGAAGTAGTAGCACTAGCAGGCACAATTAGGAGGTTGGGTACCTTTTATAGGCTTTGGAAAGGTTAGATGGACAAGCAAAAAGCCTAAAACCAAAAAATAACCCAAGTTTGGAGTTTGTTTTCCCTCCAAATTTTGTTGTTGATTGGGGGTTTGACTGGCTCGGTTGGTTTAAGTCAGACTCGACCGAGTCAGCCAGTCTATTACCAAACGGGCCAATTCGATGACCGGCTCAGCCGATTCGGTAACAGACCTGCCTTTGAACCAGTTTTTGTACGGAGCATACCCGGGCAAGGGTCTAACTCAATCGATTCTAAATCGGTTCGGCCAGTTTTTAAAACAATGATCTTAAGATCTACTCCACCTCCATCAACAACTTGTCTTAAAAAAGGCATTCTGTATCAATATGCTTAGTCTTAGTACCAACATAGATCCATCTTAAGCACGGATCTAACATAAGGCGAGAGGGATCCATCTTAAGCACGAATAAAACATAAAATATTGAGACCACTTCAAACATTTTAACCATTAAAAAAAAAAAAAAATTATAATATATATTATATACATAGTTTTTTTTAAACAATATATATATATACATAGTTGATATTAAAATATTTACATAACATGTACATCTAAGCATTTTATCAGTACAAATTAATATGGCTTTTTATTATTAATATATATTTTTAAGTATACATCAATATCAATTCATATTAAAATATTTTATTGATAATCCACATCACATTTTATTGTATACAACATTAAAATATTTTCTTTTAACAATTTTTTCTATATACACATATATATGAAGTTGATATCGACATAAATTAGTGAACATATTCTTTAAATAGTTTATTTAAATCCCATGTTGAAATATTTTTTAAAAGAACTTAGTCATACATTTTTTTCACTTCTAATTAGTTTACATGAAATTACTTTACATGCGTAGCATATTCAAAAAAAATTATTATAGCCAACATTATTTTTCTGTTTAGATTGTATTTTACTTTTATTTTAAGAGGGACACATGTCAACTCCTTGTTGAGCATGGACATACTTACACATCCCCTCATATTTCACTATAGAACTAGCACAAATCCATCTTAAAGCACAGATCTACCATGAGTCGAGCACGTGCAAACTTCTTTAGAGTGCAAAATACAATGTGTAATTTTTCATTGTTTAAATTGTATTTTTGAATGCCATATAGAGTATATAGAAGACCAAATTGTAAAATATAAAATATTGAGACCACTTCAAATGTTTTAACCATAAAAGAGTTTTTTTCATGATATATACATAATTTTTTTAGAACAATATATAATATATACATAGTTGAGATTAGAATATTTTTAATAACATGTGCATCTAGGCATTTTATCAGTACAAATTAATATGGGTTTTTTATTATTAATATATTTTTAAGTATACATCAATATGAGTTCATATTAAAATATTTTATTGATAACCCACATTGAATATTTTATTGTATACAACATTAAAATATTTTCTCTTAACAATTTTTCTATATATAGATATATGTGAAGTTGATATCGACATAAATTAGTTAACATATATCTTTAAATAGTTTGTTTATATCCCATGTTGAGCTATTTTTTAAAAGATCTTACTCGGACATTTTTTTACTTATAATTACTTTATATGAATAGCATATTCAATTTTTTTTCCAACATTATTTTTCTATCTAAAGTGTATTTTATTTTTATATTTTTATTTTAAGAGGGAGAAGCGTCAACTCCACATTGAGCACGGACATATTTACGCATCCCCTCATACTGGGTTGTAGAATGAGCCTCTCGGCTCAATGATAAGTTGGATTGGTAGCCAAATGAATAGCACTTTGATTGTCACAGAAGACATCCACACTACTCTGCGTCCTTCCAAACTCACCCAAAAGCCCCTTCAACCAAATTGCCCCTTTGCATGCATGTGAGACAGCAATATATTCTACCTTAATAGTGGACAAAGCAATTGTTTCTTGAGCTTTGACCTCCAACTAATAGATCCTCCTGCAAAAGTAAAGACACAACCTAAAGTAGATCTCCTCTTGTCCAAATCATCTACAAAATGTCAATCAACATTAACATAGATAGAATCACTACAGTCTACAACCATAGGTGATGCAATAATCACTTGGGTCTAAAATACCAAAGCCCCCATTTCAACGAGGGGACTATTGAGAAATCATTGTCACGTTGCATAGGAAGAGGGTTGAATGCAAAAATCAAATGGCGAAGCAGTCTGTCCCATAGGCTATCATTAGCCTCATGGACGTTAAAAGTCCTTCTTCTTCTTCTTCTTATTTCAAATCGACTTCTACAATGTTTGATTTTTTGAGGGGAGAATTCATCAAACTACATCTCTGCTAATGATGAGTAAGAGCATAACCTTCACAACAACAAAAATTAAATTTGAGTAATCATAAGGATGACATGTCCATACTTCTTCAAAAATTTCACAATCTTGCAACTGATAGTGATTGATTTACTAGATAACAAACGATAGTGATTGTTTCTGCCCACAACTCATTGCAAATTGGCATTGTTGAGCATGCTCCTTGCTCTTTCTAGAAGAGTCGTGTTCATGTGTTTTGCCAGGTCGTTTCACTATGGGTGTATACTATAGTTGGTGTATACTATAGTTTTATGCCTTTAGCTTCTTTGTAATAGTTTTTAAATTTTAAAGATGTGAACTCACCTCCATTATCTGTTCTTAACCATTTGATTCTCCTGCCAGTTCTCTTTTCTACCATAGCTCTAAATTGTTTAAATATATTAAATATATTCTTTTTAGGACATAGATCCACACCTTTTTAGAGAAATCATTTATACTTATTACAAAATATGACAATCCTCCAAAAGAAACCATAGGGGATGGCACCCAAACATATGAATGAATATAATCTATACTTCCTATTGTGACTTCTTAGACTTACTAGTGTGACTTTCTGCTCTAAACTTCTACCTACATTGCTTTCCAAAAATACAATGTTTGCAAAAATTCAAATTCAAAGATTTTAACTTTGGAAGTAATTTGCAATTTCTTAGTATCTATAGCCCTTTCTTGTTGCTATGACGTAGTCGTTGTTGAGAAATCTAGGGCATCAAGATAGGTGATTTCTATATTAATTGATAACTGCTTGTGAATGTTTTTTACTTCTTTAGATTAGGATCTTCTTTTTACTTAGATTATTATTATGTTCTTCTTCATCAAACAGCTACCAATGCATAAACAATAAAGAGACAAGAGACACAGAATGTAGGTGATCAGCTAGGGCCAAAACCTCTCCAACTTGAGATGAAAACCCAAACGAATTCTTCATATGGAGACTTCAATTGACGAATACCAAGACCAAGACCCTTGACCTACTCACCTCTCCAAGACCAAGTCACAAGGCTTCTTAGCTTGACCTTTCTTTCCTTGAGTCAACGATGGTCAAACAACTGACTTTCCTTTCCTTCTCGACTACTCTTCAGATTTCAGCGTCCTACAATTCTCAGCCTCTTTCAGAAGCCCTAGTTGCAACATGGGAAGTGTCACCTCCTAGTTTGTGCCCGTGTTTCCTTCGTTTTAGATGTAGACTCCCTTTTCTTCAATTCGGCTTCCTTCTTGACTTGTCTTCTCCCCTAACTCGATTACCTGAGATGAGTACAATATCCTCTGCTTCTCCTGTAGCAAATGATGCTTCTCTTCTTTGCATGTGTGAAAGTAAATAGCCCTAAAACAAATCCAAAATTGACTCGACTTCTAGTCCCTTCTTCTTCGCTTGGATGGAGGCTCCTCTTGTGAGATTCTTGCACTTCTTCTTACTTCAGACCTTGACCAAATTTTTGCCTTTCAAATGAGGCCAAGCTGCCCTATTTATAGTGGTTTGTGCATCCATAATAAGCCGACTTGAACTGGAGCCTAGGCCCACATGAAGAGGAGCTTGTGACAAGGTCTTGGAGAGCTAATAAATTTCATTTTACAATGGATTACATGCCTAAAATGGGTCTTCAAACTTTGACATTGACTCTATGAACTTTATGACTTGATGACCAAACCTAATAGCTCACAATGGAAGCTTTATCTAAAAACTAAATTCATTGATCATGAAACCCATGATTCAAGTATTACAAAAATAATTTTATTTTTCTTCTTTACATCAATTACATAAAATCATAATTACACATGTCATTATGAAGACCGGACCTAGTTACACTTTTCAACAGACACTAATGCCATAAATGAGTAGATTCATCTGCCTCCTCAAATACCATTGTTGCTTCATTTATTTGAGTACTCCCTTCTAGCTTGTAAAGGCTCCTAGTCTTTGTATCCATCATAACCACCAAAGTGCTCTTGGACACCTTCAAAGTTCCACTTCGACCTAGAAATTCATAATCTCTAGAATCCAAAACCCCCAAAGAATTTAATTATTTTTTAATTTATGCACACGTCTTACCATCAAACATGTTTATCTTAATGCTTCCAACCCCAACAATCTTACAAGAAATATTATTTTCCATAAGAATAATACCACCATCAACAGCTTGATAAGATAAAAGCCAACTTCTATGTCCAATAACCATTCTCCATAGTATTATGAGACATTACAAATAGATAAAACTTCATCAACGATACTTGAACTTGATTCAACCAAATTTGCTTCCTTTTTGGAGTCTTCCTTGGATTTCTACCTCTTCCAACAATCTTTCTTCAAATGCTTTAATTTACTACAGTACCAACATTTTAGTTTAGCCTTCTCTCAACTTCTCCCAATTTTCCTTGGATCAGCGCCTAGCCACCATTGCTTCTAATGTGGAGGTTTCTAAACTGGATTTCCTCCATGCCTCCTGAGACAACAATGCTCCCACAACAAAATCATAGTCAAGAGTACCAATTGTTCTAAAGCTAATAAAAGTGACCAAGACTTCCCAAAATTCAGGGAACTAACACAATAATGTTAACTGCCTTATCTTGCTCATCAACTTTTTAATCCATACTAATTAATTGGCATATAAGAATACTATATACATTTTAATAATTAGTATTTTATTCGTAGACTATATAGTCGCCTCTTCAAGTAGATTCAGTGTGTCAAGGATTTCATCATAAAGGCTCCCCATTTTGCTCCACAAGGCTACCATTGTTTCCTCTCCAACAATATTGAAAAGAACATCATCTACCAAACATAACTAAATGGTGTTGAGAGCTCTTCTATCCAAATCTTCCCATTCCTCATTAGTCGTACTCGCAAGTTTCTTCCTCTTGCCATCTAATGCCTTATGCACTCCTTGCTACACCAAAAAATCTTGCATCTTGAGCTTCCATAATTCAAAGTTATACTTTCCATTGAACGTATCCACCTCGAACTTTGCATTTTTTATCTTCACTATTAACTCTCTTCACCAACAAACCAAACTCCGTGACTTCCTCCAAACTCGAGCTCTACCAAAAATTGAGCAAACCTCCACAAAATCAAAAGATATGTGCGTGTGTATGTTATCTCCAAAAAAGCGACTCCACAACCTCCACTAAATCGTGCACCAACACGAACCAAATCTTTGCCTCTAATAAGTCATACACCAACACAAACCAACCTCCGCAACATTCAACACGAGTAACCACGACAAGCTAGACTCCTTCAATGTGGTCTACAGGCACACCTCTGCATGAAGGATAAAAATGGGTCCCAACGAGCCTCCTTAACACTATACAGACTTAGCCCTTCCTTGACGAATGCATTCACGGCGAATACATGGCAAAAACGGCCCAATACATGGCCAATACTTCACCCTTCCTTGATAGATGCATTCAAGGCTCAATACATGACCTTCACTAAAAAGGGTAAATGTGTTTGGCAGATGTGGTCTTTATCAAAAAACATTTGCGGCAAACCCACAACCAACAAGCCAAAAAATTATTAAACAGCCTTTTTTCAAATCCTATGTGGTAGTATGGCCCGCACAATCTCAACAGATGCAATATTCCTTCTTTACATGAGTTTGTAATAAACTGTCATCTTGGTGCTCAATAAATGCAATCAGCCCACTCTTCCTCTACGTGTGGGTTTCCAAATCACCAGTCAAAACTCAGCCCCCTTTCCCCTTGGCTCCAATACCACTTGTTGGTAATTGAGCTTGAATAAAATATTAATTGCAGAGAAAAAGTAACACAAAAATGATAGTGAAACACTCAAACAAGACAAATATTTACCTGATAAAATCCTACAACAATGTGTAGAGGAAATATCCACATAGCAAGGTATCGATATTTTTATTGTTCAAGAAACAAGATTACAAAAAGCCTTCCAACCATATTCTCCCTCTCGGGCTACATAGGATATGTCTAATTTGGCACTGTAACATGTGTTACATGAACTGCCACCCATTATACAAACTAACAAATATTTACTTGAAGTAAATTTTAGTTTTTACAATATAGTTTTGACTTAATTGTTGTCACAATTCCAACACATCCATCCATCAAGGTCGGAAGAATATTTCCGCGTTGATTCCAATAGAAACTCTCAACCTTCATTAAAGTTTAAAATTCATAGAAACTGCTAGCATTTGTTGAAAACAGTAGACCCTTGAATTTCAACAAGTTTAGGATTCAACCCGCATTAATCTTGTGCCCTTTCACTTTTTCATGACATTTGATTTATTTATGTTCAAGGATTCCTTCGAGATTAGTTTTGTTTATAAGAGAATTCTCAAAGACATCGTCCCTTGCTCAACAATGAAAGGTATTGAACAACAGTGAAAGGTATTGGAATTCGAACTTCAATTTATACTTTTAAATAGACTTTTGATATGTCACTAGATAAAAAAAAAAGAACTCTGCAAAACAATAGAGGTATATTAGAAAGCATTTCAAAATATTTTCGTTTGCAGTTTTTAAAATCCAAGGTCAATTGGTATTTGATGCAAAGTAAACTAGTGAAGAGGGAACTGAATCTTCGCATAGCTTGAGAATTTTATGTCTACTTTGTAAACTACAGTGTGAAGCAAATAACCCCTTTCACATATTTTAATTCTCTAGAGCTGAAATACTATATCCAACTGTCTTAGTTAGTATCTTACAATGCTTTTAAAAATGTTCCTCTATGATATATGGTTGATTTTTGCCATTCGATTCCAACAATAATTTTAAATGAAACTATATGTGGTCAGTTGTCATAGGTGTATGGCTGGTGGAAAACATGCCGAAGAAACCCATAATGGAATGAAATGAAAGCTGCGAAATGGTTATTAATCCTAGTATAAATCACTAAAAGCAAATGGGCACCAATGAACAATACATCCATTCATTCAATTGCTTTATATTTTCAGGCATGGAAGGAAGTAACAAATTCAGCTCAGACATTATCTTAATAAATGAATGATTATCGCAATTGAGGAGCAACTAACCTGGAGGAAAATTTCATAGGCTTGAACTTGCCGCGGCCGTCGGTCCGGACACTGATCGTAAACTCATTAGCATTGTCGTCTCGGCCAAAGAAGGGTGCAGCTCCCTCGAAATCGTTTAGCACGTCATAGGAATTTGTAACATTTAAGGTCGCAGGATCGAGAGTGACAATGGACACCTGCGAAATGCATAGAATCCTTTTATAACGCCCTCGCCACGAGTGTTTCGTCACCAGGTAACGCGCAAGGTAATCCAACTCCTCCGCCGGAACATCGCCGGAAGAAGACGACGGTTGATCATGGGACGATGAAGATGCGTGTCTACTCACGAAATCCATGTGTGGTAGTAACTGAAGGTAGCGGGTTCGCGTCGCATTCGGGCGGAGGAGCCACCAACCCTGCCACTTAACCGCTGTGCTGCCTCCGCCCCTCGACTGATTCGCCCCCAGCTCTCCCTATTTGAAGCCCTAAAGAAAGGCAGATCACGACGATCGACCGATCGGATCTTAATTTGTCTCGAATTCTCTCAAACCCTCCATCTTTTTATCACTGAAAGGAAGCATATTCATCAGCAGCCTCTGCTTGCACCATGCGCAATTGCAATTGTCATGAATCCAGTCCGAACCTGCCTTCAGAGTGATCAATCCAATTAACCTTTAATTACTAGTCAATTCGCTAGAATTCTTTGATTTACAAAATAGACTCCACCTCCATTCCATTAACCTCTTCCACCTTTTGCTTCACCTGTGGTGCTGTGTGTTGGTATAGCTGGTAATCTTCACCTGTGGTGCGGTGTGTTGGTATATAGTTAGTCGGGGGAAAGAAGCTAGAGTACATACAACTACACTATAGAAGAGGCAAGCAATAGCCCAAATCTACGGTCTTCTTGTCTCAAGAGTGAGAAACAGGGGAAACCACCCGCGATTAGCGACAATATATAGAAAAGTACCCTATGATTATCCCTTCCTGGGAAAAGAGAAGGTCCCTTCATCCCATTCTTCACATGCTGCCTGCCCTCTTGGAATATAGCGAAATGGACTGTTCAAAAGCGACGCAATGTTCTAAACCATTCATTTGCACCTTTTTCTCATATTTATTTATTTCGGAGATGTTAATTTGCCATGACACATGTAATGTCTTTCGACTTTTTTTTAAAGCCGAGTGAGATATATTTCCCCGAAAAAAGGAATTTTAAAATTTTATATTTTTAAAAATTTAAAGTTTATAGTACTAAATATTGATATATCTTATTCACTCGGCACGATAATATTTTTCCTTGCTCACTAATAAATCGACTAATTAGGCTCATATTTTTATAATCCATCCGATCTCCCGACTTAATATGTCACGCCCCCAAGCCTACGGTGGTCTTTCAACCGTGCCGGCAAGGTGCGGCATCACCGAACACTTTCTTTTTAACAATACTCGTGCACATGGACTACGCCTAAATTCATTTTCTCCTACTTAGTTTGTGATTCTCAACCAAGTATAATTAAGTTATCCTTTATATCAATGAACACCCATACTTATTCATTATCCACAGCAATTATAAAAGAGAACAACAATTGCACGATATAAAGGGGAGGGGCAACTCCCGAACAAGTCTGCCTAACAATATATTATATCAGTTTTCCAATAATACAATCTTCACAAGTAATGCTTGGCAAACTCCAAGCCAATACTTAGTCAATTTTACAACAAAGGCAAAACAGCCTTTACAACATCTTCGTGCATGCCTTGCACGATGGGTGGGTGCTCACCCAAGCCACCAAGACACCCTCGTCAATCCCGGCACAAATCTGCAACCATCACCCAACTTACGACACACCTTGCCAACCATCAACCAAGAACTAGTTCTGCGCCTTTACCAAGTTGTGCGCATGAGCTATGCGCATCCTCCAACCTGAACTGCACACTTCCTTCTTGCTATGCGAAGAGCACAAATGATGAGTGATGTCCAAAAGCCATCCAAACGCTCCATATATATATGCTTCCTTGGAGGGTGGTCGCTTGCCTAGCCGACCCCCTAAACAGTGGCTTGCACACTTCAACAACGCCCAAGAAACATGTCGGCCAACCCACATGAACGCCCACGCTCCATTGGGTATAAATCCTCCATCGCTACACGCTCATTCTTCAAGTGTCGCAAGTCGCTCCATGTATTGTCGCATCCAACTCGCTGAAACATCGCATTTCCGTGTCATGCTGCCCGGCGCTCCGCCCGCGTGCAGTCGTGCACGCCCACCCGGCGTGCGCACGCCCGGGCGCCCCGCGCCCGCCCATCGCACTACAACGAGGGCGTTACATCCTCCTCCACTTGAAGTCGTTGTCGTCCTCAACAACATCCCCAAGCATCAATATCCATGATGTCAACTCCTCCACATATGGCAAACATCCCTGCAACATATGTAGGACTCCATCTCCACTATGTCTCATCTCAGCAACCAACTGTCACCAAGATAGTCCATACCAAAGTATAGATGTCCATGATCATCGACCACCTGCCACAATCTCTCCATGCTGCTCTCCATCGTGAAAGGCTGGTCCCTCCAACTCAAGCTACATGTCCACTGCAACAATGTGTCAACTCCATCATGTGCATCAATCACCATGTGCATAACTGCCCATGATACATCAACAAGTGCTAACACACACCTTAACCATGTGCCAACATCTCATCTCAACAATATGTCATATATCGGAAGTCATCTCAATCCATGATCATCAACCACCATGTCACAATCCCCACATGCTGCTCCATCGTGGAAGGCTGGTCCCTCCATCTCAAGCTACATGCCTACTGCAACATATCGTGTCGACCTCTTCATGTGTCGTCCTCATGTGAACTGCTGCCATGATACTCCAACACAATGCCAACACATCTATGTACATGCTATAGCCCCCATGTCTGAACTAGTCGGGTGACCAGTCCAACCATCACGCTCAAACCATGAGAATACACATCCTCATGCCACCATCAGTTGTTTCTCAAAACATTCCTGTCACATCCTGAACTCGATCAAGAATCCATCCACAAGTGTAAGCCATGCTCAGGTCCATGAAGTAGTCCTCATCTCATCTGCAACATGTCCATGATGTTTGGTACTAATGTGCTAAAGGAAATCAGCCACATCTATCCCAACATCATCCATATGTGTGCCTCCTCAATATGAAGAGACCATCTCATCAATCTCCAACTCTCGGTGTGCCACATTCAAGTCCATGAAGCTACCTCCATCATATCTACAATGTGTCATCCCTCAAGTCTGCCATAGAAACAAGTATACACATGTCTCCTCTATCCATGTGTTGCCCATGATCATAGATCAATCAGCTCCCATGTGTAAAAAGTAGTTGAGTCTCGACTCAACCCATGCCCAAGTGTAGCCACCAAGGCGTCATCATCATTGTAACTCCATCACCTCAAAGTGTCTCATATCGATCATCCACATCAAGTCACACCCATGTATGTACTTGAAAGTATGCACCTGCATCAAAGTCCCTGACCTCAGCTCCTCAATGCATCAGATCCTCCAAGTCCACCATATATGAAGTCCCCAAAGTCACAACAATCTCATGTCATCATGAGCTCCATAAGCCATCCTCAACCAACATCTCAGCAAGCATACAAGTCTCGACCCAAAGGTCTCTGCAAGATGCCTCAGCTCTCCATGTAGTAAGAATGCCCCATAGTCTGCTCACAACTCCATCCAAGTCCATGGCCTTGTTGTACAAGAGTGCACAACCTCTCCATCGGCTCACAAGTAATAAGTCTCCATGTCACATCAGCAACTCCACCTGCACAACATCCCTGCTTTGGCACTCCTCATTGGATGCCCATAAATGACACCTCTACAAGTGCTCTTGCACAATGTCCCTGCATAAGACTGCCATGCTCCATGTCTCCAACCTGATGTCCATGACTAAGTTGTCATGTAGTCCAACCAAGTAGACCCATCACAACAATCGGTCATCCCTATCCAAGCTGCAATCTTCGATCTAGTGAACTCGGTCACCCAACCATATCATCATCATGTCATGAGTCTCTCCATCATAGCTCCTCCACCAAAGTGTCCACCAAGACTTGCTCTTGGTCTCGGCCATGAGAAGTCCACCCAAGAGTGTGCCCTTTAATTTGTCCATGAGTCATGCCAGGCACTTAGTCAATGTGACTAAAGCATGACCCACTCATCCACAACGATCATCAAGTTCCACCCTTGTCACGGGCCTTTGTACCTTCTACCATAAGGTCACAAACAACCCCAACAAGTCCTGCAACAGTCAACAATCCTTGCTTCTCCATAGAAGGACTCACTATAAACATCCATGGTAAGATGCTCCCTAGCATCGGCAAACTGGCTTTGCCCTTCCCTGCACATGGTCCATCTACCAAATGCTCAAATGAAACACAAGTATCAATAGTTACTTCATCATCACCATCACGAGGTTCCTCCATGAGAGTGTCCTCATCCATCCATGTCTGCAAACTGCACGATCCTGGTCCAACTTGATCAATCTCAAGCTCATCCTTGATCACGGTCATGTCTGCAACATCTTCAACTATCACGGCTTCCTAGCATCGGCAAACTGGCTTTGCCCTTCCCTGCACATGGTCCATCTACCAAATGCTCAAATGAAACACAAGTATCAATAGTTACTTCATCATCACCATCACGAGGTTCCTCCATGAGAGTGTCCTCATCCATCCATGTCTGCAAACTGCACGATCCTGGTCCAACTTGATCAATCTCAAGCTCATCCTTGATCACGGTCATGTCTGCAACATCTTCAACTATCACGGCTTCCTCTTTCTTATCATCGCATTCTGCAGCTTTCTCCTTATGAGTCAAAGCTATGGAATGCTTCTCCTCAAGAGTTAGCCATTCCCACTTCTTTCGAATCAATTTCTGCCTTATCTCCAATTCCTTGAGTTCGGCCTCAAACAAGTCCACTTCCTTCGCAAGTCGATAGGCTTCGTTCCTATCCCCATCAGAAATCCCTTTCTTGATCAAGGCACGAAGAGCATCCTTTGCTTTGAACAAGTTCTTGCCCCATTCTGCAAACCTTTGTTCAACCTCCCTTGATTCTTCAAGTAGACTCCCTTCAAATTCCTTGAAGGTTGCAAAACCCATTTCCTGCAAGATAGACATCCTTCTTGACTCTTCACCGTTACGAGCAACCTGCTCAAACCAGTCTTGCAAGACTCCTCCAAGTCTTTAGACTAGCTCTGATACTAACTGCCACGCCCCCAAGCCTACGATGGTCTTTCAACCATGCCGGTGAGGTGCGACACCACCGAACACTTTCTTTTTAACAATACTCGTGCACATGGACTACGCCTAAATTCACTTTCTCCTACTTAGTTTGTGATTCTCAACCAAGTATAATTAAGTTATCCTTTATATCAATGAACACCCATACTTATTCATTATCCACAGCAATAATAAAAGAGAACAACAATTGCAAGATATAAAGGGGAGGGGCAACTCCCGAACAAGTCTGCCCAACAATATATTATATTAGTTTTCCAATAATACAATCTTCACAAGTAATGCTTGGCAAACTCCAAGCCAATACTTAGTCAATTTTACAACAAAGGCAAAACAGCCTTTACAACATCTTCATGCACGCCTTGCATGATAGGTGGGTGCTCACCTGAGCCACCAAGACACCCTCATCAATCCCGGCACAAATCTGCAACCATCACCCAACTTACGGCACACCTTGCCAACCATCAACCAAGAACTAGTTCTGCGCCTTTACCAAGTTGTGCGCATCCTCCAACCTGAACTGCGCACTTCCTTCTTGCTATGTGAAGAGCACAAGTGATGAATGATGTCCAAAAGCCATCCAAACACTCCATATATATATGCTTCGTTGGAGGGTGGTCGCTTGCCCAACCGACCCCCTAAACAGTGGCTTGCACACTTCAACAACGCCGAGGAAACATGTCAGCCAACCCACATGAACACCCACACTCCATTGGGTATAAATCCTCCATCGCTCCACGCTCATTCTTCAAGTGTCGCAAGTCGCTCCATGTATCGTCGCATCCAACTCTCTGAAATGTCGCATTTCCGTGTCATGCTGCCTGACGCTCCGCCCACGTGCGGTCGTGCACGCCCACCGGCGTGCGCGCGCTTGGGCGCCCGGCGCCCGCCCGTTGCACTACAAGAGGGCGTTACATAATAGGTGACAAATGTCTCGAATTGGTTTCAAACGTCTTGTGAATTGGTTTCAAATGTCTACAAAAAGATCGCTTGGGTTTATCCATAGTTTATTTCAATGAACACCTTTTGAATACTATTTATTCCAAATCTTTTTTAAATATTGTTCCATTAAAAGATCCTTGTTGAAATATCACATTTCTTTTTATATCTGTGATTTTATTCCTATCCATGGGTAGGAGAGTAGTACCTTTAATCTCTTTTCCTAATCTCTCAATGAATGTTATGCCTGTAACAATAGGGACAAATTTTATTTGATTCCAATGGAATAGGTGTATTGCATTGATTTTTCTGAGTCGTATATCTAGAAATGCCCAGGAATATCTTATAAACACTATCTTGGGTACAATAGTGCACTCTACAGTAATTGTTAATCTTATATCTCCTCTCTTGGCCATAAACTTACTCTAATTATTGGATCTACTTTGCTTTTCGACCTAGAAAGGAAAAAGAGAAAAAGGGATAGAAGTTGGGATAGCCGGAGATCCTACAGTGAAACATTTGAAAGTAAAAAAAATGATATATTTTAATATTGTAGTCTAACGACATTGTTTATGATATTTTAATATTGTAGTCTAACAAGATTGTTTTTTGTTTTGAAAGCCCTGGGAATTCCTGCTATATTTTGAGAAAATTTGGTAAGGATTTTGTAAATCTAAATTATAGTTAAGCAAAGTCTTTCGGTAGAAATTACATAAGAGAAATTTTTGGCCGATGTGTTTCGAATCAACAAGTGTGGTTAAGTTGTAGTTGTTAAACTTCAAAATTTTATGTCTCTAGACTTTTTTTATGCTGTTGAATTCATTTCCACCATCAAAAACATGATTCAAACACTACCTCTACAAGATTTTTGAAAAAAAAATTGCCCGGATTCCGGCCACTTTTGGCCATCTGGGCAATTCCTCCGTCTTCGTAGACTACTCCTATTTTAATTTGTGATTTTCATGAAATAATAACATTTTGTATTTTTAAAAGATAAAGTTTTTATAATTTAGTAAGAAAATTAAAAATATACATTTGCTTAGATTTATTTTAATTTTGGATGTATCAAGTATTTGGAGAGATTGAATTACTCGAGGCGTAAATATCTTTTTTATTACAAAATTTTTAGTAAAAATTCCGGGGGGGAAATTTAATCCCTAATGGATCCAAACTAATTTATAATAAATATTATTATATTTTAATATTTTAATTTTAAATAATATTACTAATCAAAAATATGATTTTGGAATGTTATTTTGTTAGAAAACATACTTTAAAAAAATATATAGTACATTTAAATAAGGTAATGGGTGTATTGTTAATTAAGTTTTTCTTAGGTGGTTGGAAGGAACTATTGTTATCCCTTTGACAAGTTTCAATTCTTACAAATGGCGTGATGAGATTTGTTGTCACATACAGTTTGTGAAAGAAGATACAAATAAACAATCTGTTTGGTTCAAAATAACAGAGAATGAGAACCACATAAGAATTGCAGCATGCTATTTTGCACCTCAAGTCTCAAAAACTTACAAAAATAAGGGGCTAGATAGCAAAGACCCATATGCAGGTTTACAGCAAGATATTGTTGTGTATTCTCAACACGAAGAATTATTTTAGTGGGAGATTTCAATGCTAGAACAACAAATCAACAAGCTAGTTTTTTTGTTGCAAAGAAGATCATAATCCTATCTGGCTCATTGAAGAGGAGAATCCCCAATGGTTGAGATGTTCAAAAGATGACAAAGTTAGCAATCATTTTGGAGAGGAGTTGCTCATGTTGTTTGGTGCTTTCAACTTAATTATCTACAATGGTCTAGATAAATGGAAAAGGTCTAGGAAGTTCACTTGCAACACATACAATGGGGCAAGTGTTGTTGACTATGTTATTTGTTCACAAATCTTGATAGAAATGATAGATGAAGATAAGATTGGGGAACATCTGTGGGACTTAAAATCATTCCATAACCCAATTTATATAAAGCTATATTGGTTAAAAGGAAGACAACATAGAAAGAAAACCCAACGTTCTCGACAATCGATATCAAGGGGCAAAATCCTTCTAACACAAGAAAATTGCACTATCTTGAAAACAACATTGGAGAGATCAATTCAGAAGGGGAAGAGTGGTTGCCAAAGCCTCGATAGTCATGAGTTAACAAATATAATTCAGAGTGCACTTGAGAAGTGCAAAAGAGCAAAAACTAGGAAATCTAAATCAAATTGTTTTCTTTTAAATGTTTGGTTTGATGAGGAATGCAAAATGGCAAGAAAACACTTGAAAAAGGCAGGCAAGGAGAAGATGAATGTAAAGTTATATATGTAGGTTTTAAAAAGGAAAAAAGATGACTTCGTGCAAACAAGGCGAGAAGAGTTAATATATCTAGGCAGGAATCACCCAAAGCATTTTTTGAAGGAGCTTCAACCAAGGAAGAAGCAAATTGAAAATAATATTACAGCCAATCAATGGTTTGACTATGCAAGACAACTCTATGAGAAAGAATCAGAGAAGGAGCCTCCTCCCAAGATCAACACAACTACAAATCTTTTCACATTACAGGAAGTAGAGACATGAATTAAGAAGTTGAAAATAGGAAAGGCAAAGGACTTGGTTGAACTTCAAGCAGAATATCTAAAGTGGGGAATGAACATTCTTGCACTGCACATCATGGAAATATTCAACAACATCATTCGCAAGGATTCTCAAGGGATTGGACAACTAGTCTAGCAATACCCCTTTTTAAAAGTGGAGACGTTAATAATTCTTCCAACTATAGAACCATTATGATCAATCCTTTGTTTGCAAAGCTCTTCAGCAACATGATGGAAAATAGAATCGGTAAGTGGGTGGAAGTCAAAGAAAAGAGGGTAGAAGGGAAAGCAGGTTTTAGGCCGAAGCATTCTACAGTAGATCATGGTATCACATTGAGACACATTATTGAAAAGGTTGGGGAGGGCAAAGAAGAAGTATTTTGTTGCTTTGTTGACTTCAAAAAGGCATTTGACATGGTCACTAGAGATAAGTTGTGGAGTAGAATGGAGGAACTTGAAATTCCTTTGCATTATAGAGTTGTTGTTCATATGCTTTATGAAGAGGTGAAAGTCAAAATTAGAACTTCAACAGACATTTAAGAAAGCTTTAGAAGTGATATTGGAGTCAAGCAAGGTTGCCCTTTATCCCCTACTCGTTTTGGTTTATATATTGATAAATTGGAAGAGTGGCTAAATTTGCAAGGTGGGGATGGTGTTCAGCTGGGGGAGTTTGTGATAAAAGCTTCTTTTATATGTTGATAACTTGTATTGATTGCTAAATCGGCCTAGGGATTGCAGATGCACCTTTATACCCTTGAGCATTTTTGTAAAGCATTGGGGATGCAAGTCAATATCAACAAGACCAAAATAATGATTTTCTATAATAAAAAGAAGCAGAGCCAACATATGTTCTTCTTTGAAGGCAACATTCTTGAAGAAGTAAATGAATACAAGTACCTCAGGATTGATTTCAACAACAAGCTTAATTTGGAGCGCCGCATAAAGAAGGGAATTTTAGGAGGGTGGAAAGCATTATATGCTATTCAAAACATATGTAGAGAGGTAGAGTTATGGGATTGGAAAACAATTATATTGGTGTGAATTGTGGGCTAGCAGCATCCCTGTCTCAAAATGGAAGCAAATTGAGAAAAATAAAATGCTTGATCATGAGCAAGTTTAAAATAAAAAATTTAGTTTCTTATGAGATAATGTTGAGTGAATTAGGAGCAACTTCCATCGAAGCAATTGCTATGGTGCGTCTCATAATGTATCTTCAGAGAATTGAGCAAATGGGAGAAAGTAGATGACCTAAAGTTATCTTCAATGAAGGAATGAGTGAAAGGAAGAAATCATGGATGAGACAAAACAACAAATGGATGCAAAAATGGAATAAATACCTCAATGCATGTCCCACAAATAGCAAGGATTTAAAGAGTTATGTTATGGAGAAGTTTCGTAAGCATATATGGGGAAACGAGTTGGGTAGAAAGAAGAAGTACTATGTTCAAGAATTCAATCCCACGTGTGATCTCCAACAAAAAGAGTGCATTAGAGCTAGCATTCCATGGAGAGCAAAGATTCTTATTGCTCAATTAAAAACTAACTTGCATCAACTACAGTGTGAAACAAGTCGGTGGAGAAGACCTAAAGAAGCTTGGGAAGAGCGGGTGTGTACTTTTTTCACTTTTGGGTTAATGGAATAGGAAAAACATTTCATTTTGGAATGTGATGCTTGCAAAGACATCAGAGACAGTGGCAGCAGTATGTTAACATCGATTCCTTGACATTGTCTTTTCAGTGAGGGGATTGTTAGAAGGTTGGGTCAGCTCATCATTAATTTGAATAATAAGAGGATTGAATTGCAAAAGGCAAAAAACAAGGAAGATAGTGGTCCCATAGGCTATATCTAGTCTCGTGGACGTTAAAATTTCTTTCTTTATATCGGCTTTGAATTTTGTTGAATTTGAATAGTCTTTCTAGAACTAGAACTGAAATATATATATAAAAATATAAATATATTTCTCATGAAAAAAAACTAATTAAATTATTAGAAATATTTTTAATATATATGATAGATTTTGTATTTTACTCATAAACAATAAATATAGTTAAATTTAAAAGATATATAATGGCAAAAAATTTAATCTGATAATAACTAAAATCCAATCCAACCTAATATTAATTATAAATATTAAACAAACAATATAATTTAACTATATGTCAATTTTTATTTATTTATTTATATCTAAATTAAAACAATAAAAGTGGATTTTTTTTTAAATAAATCAATTACTTTTCTCCTTTAATTTATTTACAAATTGTCATAGTTGCATCTAATATTGGTCATCTTTTGGAAATTTCAAATGGCACGCATGGAATGGTCCCCTTGATTGCATTTTGTCATTGTGCTATGCACGCCCTTGCAACATATTGATTTGGTCTAAACCTTTGCTCGCCCAAAGGAAAATTAAAATTAAGAATGGTCATTGAGCCTTGTCCACTTTTAAGTTGATCGTTCACCTTAGGATGTTATTGTTTAACAAGGAGTTGAGATTCGTTTGGAGAGGCGGGGGCTCACATTGCCGCCTCTCATCGATTTATGGTGCATTACTCTCTTTTGTCATGTAATTTCTAGCTGCAACTATGCAATATTTTCGACTCCATTACCCATTTTCCTTCATATTGATGAAATTGCCTTCAAACCTCCCTATTGCACAGGATGTTGTCAATGATGACAACAAGTGTCATTGATGTTAAAGGGGATGTCCAAGGTAGCAACAATGTCATTCATGAATCAAAAGATGCAGTATGATTGTTGGATCTCTTGCATGCCCTCATCAAGAGAAGTAAAAAAGGCATGAAGATTATTGATTTCTTTTCACAATATTTTGATGTCCAAATGAACATATGGATATTATGGTTGGATATTCTTTGTTGAGACCTTTCCAATGGTATATCGCACCTTGAAAAACTCCTCCCAAATGAGAAGTTATGGCCATTTGAAGATCGACATTAGTTAAGGGCCTAAACTATAGGGTCAAACCCACAAACACCAAATTTATTAAACAATTTGCATCTTGTGGGCAAATCCATGGTTCAATGTTTCAACCTACAGTATATCATGGCTAAACTTGCAATAAGTTTTAACGTGTTAAAGGTAGAGCATATTTCTACACCTTTTATGATACAATGATGGAAAAAGGTTTAAATCAATTATTTAGATTAGGTATTGGCACACAACTACACGAGGGTTAACAACTATTCTAGCCCCCGATAAGATCCAACCGTGAAGGTTGATTAGATCTAACATCTCAAATCAATATCAAGCAAACAACATGCATGGAGTTTAAAGACAGTTTCCATCCCAATGGACACAATGGCAATATGACATGGTAGCTAAGATGACGTGACACAATTTAGTTGGATGAGGTGACATCCACATGATGATGTGGCACATCTAGGTATTGCCACATGGCAAGTCTAAATGGTAGTTTTCGATTGCTCAAACGATGTGAAAATGGGTGACAAGTGGCACCCCTCACAAGATGCCATGTGTGTTACAGATCCATTTGGGCACATCAATCCCATCATCCAGATCAATGTTTTAGGGCTCATCAAACCCTAATTTTAGTTGCTTCATGCCCTAAACAAGTCACCCCTTTGGATGCCTCCTTCCTAGACAGTTTCATGACTTGAAGACATCCAGAAATAGCCTCTAGAGGGACCAGCGCAGGTAAGCCCTTGTAAAGGTGCGCTGCAGAGCAGTTGAGTCCACTGTCAGGGTGCTCTGCAGAGCACTTAGGCTTCCTTTCACCTGCGCTAGGTGAGATTGAGCGAAATTCACATAGGGTTTGGGGAATATTCTTATCTTTTGGAGTCATCTAGAAGGTTCCCTCACTTATCAACTCCTATGAGCTCGAAAATGGATGAGGAATGAGTTAAGGTGCATCCCATCCTCTCATTCCTTCCTATAAATTGACCACTAATCTAAGTTATTAGATGCTGAATTATGTTGAATTGTAAGGAGATAATGTTGATATGAGATTTGACTTTTAAGCAAAGTATTGTAATGCTACAAGGTTGTCATGCCTTTGATATGATGTGGATGGGATCCAAGCTGGAGGAATGGCTTTGAGTCAGACACCAATGGTTGTAATTCCTTCTTCTATTTAATAAAGTGTTTGAACCTTTCTTCCATATGTTTGTATTATTTCATAATGTTTATATGTCTGAATTGTATCTGATTCCTTTCACTTATATTCAATAGATCATGTGCTTTGATCGATTCTTTGTTTTCTGTTGTCTTTACAGGTACTTCTCAAGCATATTAAGTACAGGAAGGAGCGACAGGATGGATACAAGGGAGATGAGAGGAAAATGGAACTACAAGTAGGTCTTCTCATCTTCTCATATTATCTATTGCTTACAAGAAAAAGTCTTAAACACTTTAAACTATTGTTCTAGATACAACTACTTATCTAGGGAATTAGTATTTATCCGTAGATACCAAATTCTCAAAAACAAATTGGCGACTCTGCTAGGGAAGATCCTCTTTCCTAGTAGCTTATCCACCACCTAGGACATCCTTGCAGACCTTATTTGTGTTCATAGATTGTAATTTAGCTATTTCCATTGAAAAATTGGTCAAAACCGTGTCAAATTGCCTCTTGAAATGGCTCACTGTCACCAGCGCAGGCTTGTGAGGGACACAGTGTGCTGCAAAGCACCCTTGGCTTAGGGACAGTGCTCTGAAGCGCACTGTCTCCCATTTAGGGCTGTGCTGATCCTCCTAGGGTCAGTTTCCCACCTTTGGAAAGTGTTTTGCTAACTTTTGTTTGTTTGTTTGTTTGTTGATTGATCAATGAATGTTATGTCTCAGAGAACAAGTTTCTATATCCTTGTATAGCCCAACTTTGATTTGATTGATTAATGTTTCTTAATGTTTTCTTTGTCATTATTGATCGATAGTCCAAGTTAAGAAAGTGTCGTAAAGTCTTCTCTTCCCGAATTAGAATTGTCATAAAAGTCTTCGTTCTTATGAAATATTGATTGATTGTATGTGCATATTTCCTTTTGTTCATATTCACATTAAGGAAATCGAAAAGAAATACATGCATGTTGCAATGAAAAAGTTTGTGTGTGCTCATAGGAATAGTGTAGGGAAATTGCATTAGATTGTGCTCTTTGCTCTTTGATTGAAAGAAATATGATTGCTTTATCCCTAAGTAGCTAGGATTTTCATCGTTAAATTGAATGGAAAGAATGCTTATCATGATAGTTGCATTCCTAGGAATTTCAGAATACATCACGCGGTGAACTTGAAAGGCAAATTCCTAAGCAAGATCAACTTAAAATTAACATCAATTTACCTAATGGAGCATTGTCATTATTGAGAACATTTAGTGGTTCTAGGTTAGAGACATGTTTTGGCGTCATAAAATAAAGCAACTGTCGCTAACTTGTCTATAATACATCCTGAGTGTGATACCTCATTCCACGTACGTGAGTATATCATAGCTCGTCCACGTACCATCGGGTATATAGTGTAGTGTTACAGTACGTAAAGTATATGGGAATGCTCTCATTGTGCAGTTTTGCATTAGACAACACTTATACGAACTAGGCCTCCACGTAACTTCGAGTATATATGAGAGGACAACTCTAGGTTGTTATCCATCCTTATATAACCAAGTCGGTCACCTTGTACACTGTGATACACCGAACACAACATTAGGGGAGATTGTTTGCCTGTACTTCTTGGTTCGCCAGGAGGTATTTTGTAGTTCATAGTTGCTTGGTAAACATTTTGCCTAGTTTACCCCTTTTTGTTTATTTCTTTTTTTATAATAAAATTAATTAGCAATTGTGGAGGAACATCAACCCTTACCCCGTCGTTCGCAGAGAGTAGCAAGGAAACCACCTTTGCCACTTGAAGCTACACTTATTCGATCAAAGCGGTCTCACCTAACTGAGTCAAGTACATCAAGAACTGCTAGTTCTTCATCTGAATTACCTGAATCATCTATTTCAGTAAGTACTGAGACTCCAGTTACTCCAACCATTTATGGTACATCCGTTCCTGAAGGAGAAGTTTCACAATTACCTGAGGACATTAACACTGATCATAGTGAAATAGTAACCGAAGTTGTTCAACAACAAGTTGATCCTTAACTTGAAATTTCTCAACAAGAAATTACTTCTGAACTTGAATTAGTTCAACCAAAAGTTAATCCAGAACCTATCACAATTCAAACAAAGGTTACATCTGAACCTAAAGTCATTCAGGAACCTCTTTCTGAAACTGTTGTTCTTTTACTCGAACATCTGGACTTCGAATTTGAACATTCAAAAGTTGTTACTTTACCGGAAGATGATCAACCGGTTACCCCTTAGACATCAGTAACTACTGAAACTTCAACTTTATCAACACCATAAATCTTTTACGGACCAGACGGTGAAGTTTTTCCATCGGGTTTAATTGCTATAGAGGAAGAATTGGAAGAAGATTCTACACCTAGAACCCCATTCCACTTTGGAGCTAGGCTTTATATTTACCCTCATACTCCTCATTTTACTGCTCCGTTTGATCCTGCTTATTTTCAAGTATCGTCGATTCTTTAGGACAACTTTTGTGTCAGTTAACTATGGTTGAACAACCGTCAACATCCCAGACTATATCATTTAATGCAGTTGCGACAGAATCTTCTGTTGTAACCTCTTCGATGTTTTCTACCACACCTAAGTCTCACCTATATGGTGAATTGTCCATCCCGATTGGTTACCAATCTTTATCTAGAACCCACTCAGGGGATGCTTCTACACCATGGTCATCACCCATGTCGTCAACCAGAATTCTACTTGGTTCTTCTTTAATGGGAACTCAACAGTTTGATCCTGCATATCAATATCAAGCTGGGCAATCTGGTCAGCAAAGACCTATGTATCCATTAACTATTGGATTGCCACCATATGGAGAGCAATATGCTTATTCACCTTATCCTCCCTATTCCGAAGGACCGTCAGATGGTAATATCCCACAGTATTCTGGTTAACCTGGAATTCTAGTTTGTCAATGATAACCAACAATGCCAGTTCAACCAAGGCTTGTGTATCCAACACAACTAATGCAAACTATGTCAGTTATTCCTACTACACCTGTTGTTACTACTGTACCACAGTCACAAGTTCAAAATGTTGTATCTCGATTGGTACAAACTGGTCCTTCTACCTCACAACCACAAGTTTCGAGTCAAAAAGTTCAAGTTTCTCAGGTTGTTGTACAAAAACCACTTGTTTCCGGGGTTCAACAACAACCTTAGGTTAGTATACCCTTTTCTGGACTGACCGAAGCTTACACTAGTATAGTTTATTCACAACATGGCCAACCTTTCATTGTTGGGCAACAGCAACTGTTAAATCAACAACAGTTGTACCAACAACAATAACAGTTGATTCAACAACCGTGACAACCACAATTTCAACAACGTCAATTCCAGCAATTCCAACCCCAAGACTTTCCCAACAGGCTCAACCTAGGTTTGGACAATATCAAGCTTACCAAGGTCCTGGTCAACAAGGCTATGTAGGCTATGGACAACCATAAATTCAACCTGGTTATCAACAACCACCTTATGTCGGATTTGTTCAACAACAACCTTATCAAGGTTACCAAATGTAGATGCCCTATGTTGGTATGCAAAGACTTATTTCTCAGGCAATTCCATCATATCCTGGGTATGCTCAACCTATCCTGAATCGACAATTACCATTTGTAGCAACTTTAGAATTACCAGATTTAAATCGGCTCACTAATGATCCAATATTATATGCACCTTGGTGGCCGGTGATTCCGCATAAGTTACCTTCTAACATTCCAAAATTCAATGGAAATCCCAGAGAAGACCCATCAAATCAGGTCATGACCTTTCATTTGTGGTGTTCATAAAATTCCTTAAATGATGATTCTGTTAGACTCCATCTTTTCCAAAGAACACTTACTGGTATGGTTGTTAAATGGTACATTGAACTACCAAGAGCTTCTTTCGCCAACTTTACGACTTTAGCCACCACATTTTTGACCCACTTCCAATTACCTACCAGATACGAGACTGGAACAAAACTCCTAACCAACTTTAAACAAATTATTTCTACCCATATATCAGATCATATTCATGAGTGGTGGCATCATCGTCGAATGGTTAAGACATATGTTCCTGATCATCTTTTAGTTGAGTGGTTCATAAAATCCTTGTTGCCATCAATCACCGAGGATGTGGCAAAAGGTGGAGTTGTCACAGAAGAGAAAGTAATTGCTCATGCCCAATAATTGGATTTGATTTACACACAATATGGTACACCCTATGACAAAATTCCTAATTCACCCCGACCAGCTTTCACTGTTCCTCATCCTCCACAATCAAGTAAGGACTCTCATGCTAGCGATGGTGTGATCAGTTCTTCGAGCATGTAAATGGCAGGAAGACCATCTAGTCAAACTCTTGCCATTACCAATCAAACTACCAATGCATTAGAAAACACTCTTGCTTCTGAAATTAATGACATGTCATCTGACAAAGGCAAAAATCAAAAGCAAGTAGGAGGCAAGAAAAAGGGGAGAAACAAGATAATTCTCCTCAAGAGAAATCATCTGATTCCTCTACTTCGGCAACGAAACCTCGTTATCCATGTCTAATCTGTAATGATGAGCATTTTACAAGAGATTGTCCACACCGCTAAGAGGTCTCTAAACTTTTAAAGACTTCAAACACATCTGCAGTGTTGATTGATCCGTTTCCAAACCTGGAGACACATTTGGTTGCGACAGACCATGCTTCCACATCCCAAGTACTCATGTTAACCATCACAAAGCCACAAAACGAAGTTTTGGTGTCAACGAGAAACAAAGATTATGGAAATCCACTTGTTGGAATTATGATTCTATTTTGGCTCTATGGTACAGGTGTTGTACTTGATGGCAACTCACTCTTGTGGCTAATCTCAGTTCAGGCACTCAAAATCATGGAAATTAAGATACCCGCAAGTAATCCTAGAAGAAGCTGCGGACCCGCAGGTACACAGGCCAAGGAGTGCGTGCATGTACGCAGGTGATACGTTCAGAAGGTGCGGACCCCAGTTTCACTCACTCCAATGCAGAAAAGCGCGTGCACGTGGGAATCTTCATGAATGGTTCACGGTATTAGTCCGTCAGTTTTTGATCAAATGATTTTGGTCCGTGGTATTGTATCCAAAAGTATTGATCCCAAGTATTGGGTTCATGATATTGAGTTATTATGGTTTTGGACCATGGTATTGTGAAAGGCTTGCCTATAAAGAGGAAAGGAGATCACTTGGCTAGTTACTAGTGAAATTTGAATATCTTAAGATCTGAAATTTTGGGTGATTGGTTTTAAAAGCTAGATCTAAATCAAGGAGATAACTTAAGGTGAATCTATTGACATGTCGTGATCTCTCGGGCGCATGAACAGATCTGTGGATCTGACTGACTGTGGCACATTGGAGGACTGTAAATTTGGCCCTAATCGAAAGTCCGCAGGCGATCCATAGGTGCAGTGCGGGGGTACGCAGCTCTGTAAAAGGCTCAGTGCGGGAGTATGCTGCGAAGCCAAAGGTGCAGTGCGGGGGTACGCAGCTCTGTAAAAGGCTCAGTGCGGGAGTACGCTGCGAAGCCAAAGGTGTAGTGCGGGGTACGTAGCACAGGAGAAGGCACAGTGTGGGGCGCACGCAGCACAGAAAAGGGTGAAGTGCGTGGTATGCTGGTGAGAAGAAGGCACAGTGCGGGTGTACGCAGTAAGTCAGAAGTAAAGGTGCGGATTTGAAGAAAAGTACGCATAGCAGAAGAACAACTAGTGCGGATCTGTGCAGTTCAGTCTCAGAAGAGCTGCGGATATACGTAGGCCCCTGTTGGTGAAGTTGCGGTCTTATCTTGAAACAATTGTTGATTGTCTTTTATCTATTGCAGCAGAGTTATGGGTTTAGATTTCTGGTATTGCTTTTCTATTTACAACATTCTGAAGAGTTGGGTGATTCATTGGTTCATTGTATAAGGAGATTCAGTGATTTTCATGTACTTGATGATTATTTGATGTTCATGGATCCAGTTTGAAAATTAATGAAACGTGGTCCTTAAAGAAGTAAAAAGGGGGTTGTAGCTCCCTTCCAGGAGAGACTGGAAAACAAGAGAGAGTTGTAGCTCTCTGCAGGTTGTAGCCTGCGTACTGGTAAAGGACTGCACCAGTACTAAATCATTGTAAAAGAAGTTTCTAATTGAAAGAAGATAGAGACATATTGCAGCAGGTGGTTTTCACCCACATTGGGTTTCCACCTTATATCTGGTGTTCTTT
>APFE031378742.1:683-12141 GCA_000404065.3 Pinus taeda
AAGAAAAGAGACCGAGAACATAGAATGGCAATGACTTTATTATTCAGAGAGAAATGTTCACTTGCCTCTTCGAGGGGGCAACCTCCAATAGAGCAGAGCTCTATTACAAAAATAAGACACGATGCTCCTTGCAGGGAGTTACTATCCTTTATATATGATTCCTACAAGTAATACCATGGGTCAATACCGCTTATTACTAATACCATCTATCTAATACTATGGCCCATTTGCAACTAACTGTGGTTCCTTTATTAATTGCGGATTAACCACTTACAATTATTAATAAGGGCTTTATTGACTCTTAACTATGACGTGGTCCCATTACATAGATAAGGGGGTTAGGGTGGGACCCTAACACTATGACAGATGAGTAGTACACTAGCAAGTTCTTGGAGCTACTGAGATACGTGCCTTACCTCAAGGAGGAGAAGGCCAAGATTCAGATATTCACTAGTGGGTTACCGATGGCATTTAAAGATAGGGTTGATTTCGACGGACCTAAATCATTGGAGGAGAACATCTGAAAGCTAAAGCATTGTTGTGAACAATTGAAGTGTAGGTCCGAGACTAAGACAGACTAGAAAGGTAATGCAAAGAACAAAGAAAAATTGGACAAGAAGTGAGCAAGAACTCATGATTCATGTAATAAAGAGAATGTAATGCCATCTAAGAAGTTCAATGCATCTAATAGAAGACAAGGACTTCAAAGAGAGGAGCAAAATAAGGAGCCCTTGTGGTGTTTGACTTGTGGAGGGGATCATCATAGGAGAGATTGTCCATAGTATCAAGATGGTAGGCCTCAGATATATAGTGCACAGGAGGCGCAAACTATTGGGGATGTTGGTCGAAGTGTTCTTTGTATCTATACAACACTAGATAATAGACATGCAGACCATCGTGCATCTATCATTGAGATGGACGATAAGATTTGTGATCAAGTTGTTTCTATTTTGATTGACTCTGGATCTAATTATAGTTATGTTAGTCCTGACTTGGAGGATAAGTGTGGTTTGAATAGAGAAGTGCATGTAGAGTCTTCGTTATTGAAGTTGGCTACAGGTACAAAGAAGAGATTTCATCATTGGGTAAGATCTTATACATTTGATTTGAATGGTATGCCTACCTCAGCGCATTTGAATGTATTACCGTTGGGATCATACAGTATGTTGTTGGGAATGGATTGGTTGTACCTACATAGAACCAAGGTGGATTGTTATGACAAAACCATTGAGTGTTTCGACGACAATGGGGAACCAAGAGTTTTGTGAGGTAAGAAGAAAGCAACATCAGTTAGAATGGTGACAGTTATGCAAGCTAAGTGTAGTTGCAGGAAAGGGTGTGTGTTATTTGCAATGCACATTTCTAGTGACAAAGGTAAGGAAGTTGAGGATGCAGAAGTTTTGAGCAGGTACCCAGTTCTACAATAGTTCCAAGATGTATTGCCCGAGGATATTTCAGAATTGCCACCTCACAAGGAGGTATACTTTTCTATTGAGTTGATGCCAAGGGAAACTCTGGCATCAAAGGCACCTTATAGGATGAGTATGCTTGAGTTGGTAAAGTTGAAGCTGCATTTGAAGGAAATATTGGACAAGGGATACATTAGGCCAAGTGTATCAACATGGGACGCACCGGTATTGTTTGTGAAGAAGAAGTATGTTACTCTTAGATTGTGCATTGATTATAGGCAGTTGAATAAAGTGACCATCAAGAACAGGTATCTGTTACCAAGGATTGATGACTTGTTCGATCAGTTGAAGGGAGCAGCAGTGTTCTTGAAGATTGATCTGAGATCTAGATATCATCAGGTACACATTAAGGAAGAATACATCTACAAGACAACTTTCCGGATCAGGTATGGGCATTATGAGTTTGTTGCAGTTCCATTCGGTTTGACTAATGCTCTAGCTACCTTTATGTGCTTAATGAATAATGTGTTGTGTCTGTAATTGGACAAGTTTGTTATTGTGTTCATTGATTATATGTTGGTATATTCTAAAAATGAAGAGGAGAATGCCAAGAATTTAGCAGCAATGTTGAGATTGTTGAGAGAGCATCAATTGTATGCTAAGCTCAGCAAGTGCAGTTTCTTTTAGATTGAGGTACATTACTTGAGACATGTTATCTCCAAGGAGGGCATAACAGTAGATCCAGAGAAGATAAGAGCTATCATGGAGTGCACAGCTCCCAGGAATGTGGATGAGGTGAGATCTTTCATGGGATTGGTAGGTTATTACAGGTGGTTCATCAGGAACTTCTCACAAATTTCTTATCCTATTACATCATTGTAGAGGAAAGGTAAGAAGTTTAAATGGACAGAGGAGTGTGAGGCTAGTTTTGAGCAACTCAAGTAGTTATTGACACGTGCACCAAAGTTAAAGATTGTGGATTCGGACAAGGAGTTTGTAGTATGTACAAATGCTTACAAGAGAGGACTTGGTGGGGTCCTTATGCAGGATGGAAAGGTGGTATGCTATGAGTCACAAAAGCTAAATGAGCACGAGAAGAACTACCCCACACATGACCTTGAGTTGGCAGCGATCATACATGCATTGAATATGTGGAGGCATTATCTTATGGGTAGGAGGTATGTATTGATGAGTGATCACAGTGGTTTGCGGTATCTATTTGACCAACTAAATCTGAATGGAAGGTAGGCTCGATGCTTGGCCATGATTACTAAGTTTGATTTTGAGGTCAAATATATCAAAGGTAAAGAGAACATGGTGGCAGATGCTCTTAGTAGGCAGATATAGGTAAATCACTTAGCATCTACGAGCTCCTATGGGACAGACTTATAGGATAGGATCTTGCAGGCAGGTCAATAGGATGTCAGGTATATGGATACACAAGTTGCAACAAAGTACAAGTAGTGGTACAAGTACAGGTACAAGTACATGTAGAGGTACAGGTGCAGGTGCAGGTGCACAGAATGTGGATTATTGTCTCACAACAGACGGATTGGTTAGATTTAGAGACAGGATATATGTGTCAGACAATAGTGAGCTCAAGAAGGTCATCTTTAGGGAGTTTCATGTGAAACCATATTCAAGTCACCCAGGCTATCAGAAGACATTGACCACAATGAAGGAATTTTATTATTGGCCGAATATAAAGACGGATGTAGCAAAGTTTGTGGGTAGGTGTTTTAATTGTCAGAGGGTGAAGGAAAAGTGTAAACATCTAGGTGGACTGCTACAACTGATTGCGGTTCCAAAATGAAAATGGGAGGTCATTTCCATGGATTTTATCACAAGGCTGTTGAGGACAGTGAGACAACATGATTCCCTCATGGTAGTGGTGGACAATTTGACAAAGGTAGCGCACTTCATTCCAATGAAGTCTACATTCTCAATGAGTGATGAAGCACATATCTTCATCAAGGATGTGGTCAGATTGCATGGAGTTCCAAAGAAGATTATGTCAAACAGGGATGCAAAGTTCACTTCCAAGTTTTCAAAGGATTTGTTTGCAGGTTTGGGCACAAAGTTGGCCTTCAGTACAACTTATCATCCACAGACAGATGGATATACTGAGTGGGTCAACAAGATATTGGAGGACATGTTGAGTATGTATGTGATGCATCATCAATGAAAGTGGGAAGAGTATCTTCCATTAGTAGAGTTTGCTTATAACAATGAGTATCAGGAATCCTTGAATATGAGTTTGTTTGAGGCATTGTATGGGCGGAGTTGCAATACTCCCATTAGTTGGAGTGATTCAATGAATAAGGTGTTTATTGGATTGGACATGTTGGTGGAAATGGAACATGAAATGCAGGTAATCAATAAGAATTTTAAGGCAGCACAGGATAGGCATAAGAGCTATGCAGATCAGAATAGGTTCTTTAAGGAGTTCTAGGTTGGGGAGCAGGTGTTCTTGTGCATCAAGCCAAAGAAGAGCTCCTTACAAATTGGATTATGTGCCAAGTTGGTACCCCGATTTTGTGGACCCTTCAATATTATTGAGAGGATTAGGTCAATAGCCTATTAACTTGCACTACCTCCAACAGTGAAATTCCATGTGTCATTGCTTAAGAAGTATGTTAAAGATGTTGATCATGTGATTGACTAGTCTGTATTGCAGGTGGAGCCAAATGGAGAATTACGGTCGGAGCCTCAATGTATCTTGCATAAAAAGATGCTCATGCTCCACAACCGAGCAATTGAGTAGGTTAAGGTGCAATGGAAGCACTTTGGGCCCGATGAAGCTACAAGGGAGATGGTAGATCAAATGCGGCCTATGTATCCTTCATTGTTTGTTGATTGAGGCAAAGCAGTTTTGGTATGGTGTTTTGGTATATGTCTTGGTATATGTTTTGGTACATGTTTTGGTGATGTTTGGTATATGTACATATGTATATGGATGTAAATAACTCCACGAGCTATGTTATAAAGCTCCAATAAGTGGTATGGGTGTCATGTCAATGTGATGTTATATTTGTTATGTTTTCATGTTGGTTTGCTTCTCAGCGGGTTGATCATTGTAAATACTGCAACAAGCTAAGTTATAAATCTCCATCGACAATATTCTTTTCTTATAGCAGTCTTGCAATTATGGGTGTTATAGGTGTTGTTGAACACCAAGGATGATGTTCCCCCAAGGCGAAGGGTTCTGTAACAACCCTGGTGAAAATTCGATGTAATAAAAGTTAATAAATGCAAAATAATAACCACAGCTGATTGATCCAGGTGGATATTGGTGGCCACCCGCTAATTCCACGTGGATCCCCTCTAGTGCTTCTTTCAGTTCTTTCAGTTTCCTTAATTATAGCACAATTTACTATTTTTAGCAGTTTTTCGGGTCCAAAACTTCTGGAGCCGTTTTGAGGCCCTAAACGACGTTTTTTGGGAAATCTACCGCCAGCAATTTTTCTATCTAAAAATCGTCTTTTCCGTCGTATTCCTCGGAGAGATATTTCCAACGGGCTATCATGCACGTCAAACGGAGATAAGACGACCATTTCGCGACCCCGGGAAGTTGATGTACCAACTTACCCAAAAACGGGGCCCACAATTTGGCGTTTCATCTTCCAGGGTTAGGTTTTGGAATGTGAAGGGTTTTTCCATTGTTCTCAACAATAAATAGGCCTTCAAGCCTCATTGTAACACAGTTTAGAGGCATGTAGCCACACATCTCTTCTCAGAGATAAGCTACCAACGCCCTAGCTGGTTTATTTCTATTTCCGGTTGTAAGCATATTTCAGTATTTTCCATTAATGAAATGAAGTATTATTTCCGCTGCATCTTTGTGTATATGGTTATCTCTGTATTTTATTGCGTTCCTGTTTAAATCTGGATCACTGATGGGACACTTATTCCGAGATGAATTTTGGGCAAGACATTCTAGTATGGGTGTTCATTTGGTTTATTAGTGGATAAGGAAATTGGCAAAGCCAATAAAAAAGGCTTTAGAAAGGAAAAAATGGCATTTTCGCACATTTATTTATGAAAATAATGGAAATTGGAAGAAAAGGGAGCCGAAAGGTCATAGGTTGCATGTGAGGAGGAAATTGAAGCAAAATAGTGGAAATTGAAGAAAATAGAGGCCTGATTGATAAAAAGGATTATGACGATCAGTTTGTAACATTTTGTCAGTTCAATTTTGGAGCTCTCTCATTATTCTCTCTATCTCTCTCACTCTTAGACACTTAGAGTTTTCTTGGAGCACTCTTGGAGGGTGTGGCATACTTGGAGTTTTGGAGCAAGAAGGCAAAGGAAGAGTAGGAAAGTGCAAGAGGACATCGGGATCAGCGACTATGATGGGTTTTGCTTGTAGGTACCGAGTTGCGTGTATGTTTTCCTCACTAGTTTTGGCATGCATGGCATATGCATGTGTTTTATTGGTCATGATCTGTCACTGACATGGAGGATTACCTGGATTGATAGTGGATTTGCCTAGCCTTACCATTTCCTGGATAGCCATGGTGTTGTGGGTTCATTTCTTTGTTTTTTTTATTGGTTCTCATGTTTCCTTAGCTTGGGTTGAGTTACTAGTTCCCAGAGCCTTGGTTGGACAAATGCTTTGGAGCCCTGTAACAACTTGTGTTGAATTACTAGTCCTGGACCCTTGGTTGGACAAACTCTCTGGAGCCCTTGGTGGGTTGATTTACTAGTCTTGGAGCCTTGGTTGGACAAACACTCTGGAGCCCTTGGTGGTTTGAGTTACTAGTCCTAGAGCCTTGGTTGGACAAATACTTTGGAGCCCGGTATAAGTTGTGGGTTGAGTTACTAGTCCTGGAGCCTTGGTTGGAACAAATTCTCTTGAGCCCTGGAAGGCTTGGATAGAGACCAATCTGATGATGATTCTTGTGATGTCTAACCATGAGGTGGAATCACTGTTTTATGGGTTGAGGTGATTGGGCTCTGAAAGCCCTGGATGGTTTCAGTTGATGTGTTTATGATATACCACATTCATGCTTGGAATATGGCACAAGGGTGACTAACTGAAAGAAAAAATTGGTTTAGCCAAGTCTACAGTCGGGTGGTACATGGAAGTCCCAAACCCGGTCGGATTTGCCTGTGTTTAATAAATGCTAAGTTCTCCTGCTTTTGTACTTATTTATATGTGGATTTAATGGTTGTTATCTCACTGTTATTTCCATGGTTTCATACTGGCTATAAGCATGGTTAATTGACTAGTTCATGTCATGGTTATTTAATGTATTTACTTGTAATCGTTAAAATGATGGATGCAAGACCTAATTGATGTCATAACAGTTCAAGAGAGAAGGTGGTGATCCTTCTTGTCACATCTCATAATATTTTTCATTCATTCATACTATGTCTTGTATCCTAGACCTGTAGAGTGCATTGATGCCAAGTGTTTGACACAATGTCAGTCCCAGTTGGGGATGGTCAGGCATAGTCCTGCAGTTATTTTTTGGTTTATTAGTCTTTTCATCATGTGTTTAATGGATTCCAGAAGTTACAACAAGTTCTAGGCAGTGGCCGAAATTTTGGGCTTGAAAAGTGCCTTAAATCTCGTGGATTTTGGCACAAGTTTGTTGGATATAGTCCCTAGATGTAGGCATGTAGGCTTGTGGGAGCGTCCATAACTCTCTAGATGTTGGAATTCCCATAGCATGGGAGCATCTAGACGTTTAATAACTTAAAAACTTAGTGGGACCTAGGGGCATGATACTTGAGTGGTTGGGATAGCTCCTGGGAGTGTTGTTGCTAATGTGGAAGGTATGTTTGATGTGTTTGTAGAAATTCTCACTGTAGATCACTTGATTATGCAATGTAACTAAAGCAAGATACTTGATCTACTTCTATTGTCAAACTTGTGGAAGCTTAATCGATTTTGAGCAAAATCAAACAGAACACATATAACAGAGAAGAAGAATCAATCACACATGAAACACAAAAGAATACTCTGGGGAAAGCCTCAGCTAAAAACCGCACTATCTGTATTATCATACAAGTGGAAATATCTCAGGATTACACAAAGCTTTAGCTCTCACAGCTATCCAGCTCTCAGTACAATCCCTCTCATTGGTCATAGACAGACTAGACAACTCATATGCCTTCTCCTCTATCCTCCAAGCCTCCTATTTCCTTGCGTTGTTTTCCCTGGGTGCTCCTATTGTAACCTTGTGTGACACTGGTCTCACACACTACTCCAACACACTGTAAAGCTGCACAAACCTCAAGGAATGAATTCCTTCTGCATGCAAGAGATTTTCTTATAGGAAAATTCTTGCAACTGATAATACATTGTCCCTGCCTTTAAACTCAATTGGGCCTTTTTCTGAACTGACGTGCATGAGTTATTCATGAGAGAATATTCAGTTATCTAGAGTACACTAGTTTCATGCATGCATGCATTAACTGACTAAACTCACAATCAGTTCCACAAACTGTTTCGAACTAATCTAACTGGACTTAACTCAGTTAACTGAGCTAACTAATTACAACTCATCCTTATCTCCTTAATTAAGGGATAACTTCCTCAATCAAAGGGATAACTGTTGCATGACTTCAAAAAGACTTCATGTTTGAATTTCTCCAACTAATTAACTCAGGATGAATTAATTAACTATTTTTCAAACAGCTGGTGAGACTAAATTCGAATTTTAATTCAAGGACAAATTAAAATTGGAATATATCTTGAAATGCTATCTTTAGCAATGTTATTTTTAACATTTCTTGTTGCTATTTTCAACACTCCCTCTCAATAAGAAACGGATTATCTGCCACCTCGAACCTGTCTCTATGGAACTCAAATTTACACTTTGACAATGCCTTAGTCAAAATGTTAGCATCTTGCTCCTCGGTCGAAATATACTCCAACACCATGATCCTCCTCGTCACACAGTCTCTGAGATGATGATATCGAATGTCAATATGCTTGGACCTGTCATGAAATATTGGATTCTCAGAGAGTTTGATACAACTCTTATTATCACAATAGATCACTGTTGGATCCATCCTCTGATCAAACAAACCAACTAGAATTTTCCGCATCCAAATGGCCTCACATGCTGCCTGACTTGCAGCCATGTTTTCAGACTCTATTGAGCTGAGTGCAACTGATCTCTATTTCCTGCTATACCAAGAAACTGCAGGTGAAACAAGGTTTAAAATTCCTCCTGATGTGCTCTTCCGATCTGATGGACTCCCTGCCCAATCTACACCTGTGAAGCCTATATCTTCACTCCCTCTAACTATTTGTACCATAATCCATACTGAGATATGCCTCTTAGGTATCTCAAAACATGCTTAGTGGCCTTCCAAAACAACTTGGTAGGTTGAACCATAGCTTGACTCATCTGGTTCACTGCATAGCACAAATCTGGTCATGTGTTCACTAAGTACATTACTGAACCCACAAGCTACCGATACATAGTAGCCTCTACTACTTCTCTTGAAGTAGCATCCTCCTTCCTCCAATTACCTACTAAAGGAGTCTACATGGGCTGCACTTCTCCGTGTGGAATATCCTGAGTATCTCATTGGCATACTTGCCTTGAGACACAAACACTTCCCCATCATTCTACCACACTTCCATGCGTAGAAAGTAGTGCATGAGACCCATGTCTTTCATCTCGAACTCTCTTGCAATGTCCTATTTGCAAGACATGATCAATTGATCATCACCCGTTAATATCAGATCATTAACATAAAGAACAATGATCAACTTCTTACCTTCCACCATGATGTGGTACAAGTTCGCATCCACTTCTCTTTATGAAGCCCAACCTAGTGATGTAGTTGTTGATCCTGGTGTACCAAGCACGAGGTGCTTGCTTCAGCCTGTACAAATCTCTCTTGAGTTGGCACACATGCAATTAGCGATCGAAGGTCTCAAATCCTTTCGGCTGCTCTATGTACACCTCTTCCTCAATCTTGCTATTAAGGAATGCAGTCTTCACATCCATTTGATGGACCGTCCAACCCATCTGTGCTGATAGTGCCAACATCGATCTGATAGATGAGTACCTTGCTACAGGAGCAAAAGTCTCATCATAGTCGATCCCCTCGACCTGTGAGAAACCACGAGTAACAAATCTTGCCTTATGTTTCTCAACACTACCATCAACAGCTTGATTTACCTTGTAAAGCCAATGGCAACTCACAACTGACTTGTTCTCCAGTCTTGGAACAACATCCCAAACATTGTTCCGAACTATGGAGTCATACTCCTCCACCATAGCATTAACCCAAATAGTCTGTTGCACTGCTTCCTCAAAGGAAGATGGCTCGGTCTCAACACATTCCCCAACAAGGGCCATGTATCCAGTGTACCTATCAGGTGACCTCCTCTGTCTGCATTGAGAAGATGCTTCTCCCACATTCTCTCTCACATTCGACAACAATCTGTTAACTTCTCTCGTGCGCTTACACCCATCTCTGAAAGACTCTGCTTGAGTGGATGTCTCCACTCCTGCAACCGCTGCATGCAGCTGCTTCGCATCAGTCTGAGGCTCCTCCTCCTTAGGAACCAACAGTTCCTCCACAACCTGTAGTTGGAGCTGCCTCTTAAGGGAAACTCGCATGGCCTTCTGCTCATCAAACTTAAGATTTCTGTGAACCACTGTCCTCTGACTGGTGGGAAAATACACCTGATAGTTGTGGGGTGTATCAGTGTACCCCACAAGTATCCCCAACTCAGCTGTCGGCTCAAGTTTCTTCCGAGCATCCTTGGTGACATGGCAATAAACTGATGAGCCAAAGATCCTGAAGTGACTCACATCTAGTCTCTTCTCGGAGAAAGCTTCCTCTGGTGTCTTCATCCCAAGTATGCGATGCGGGCTTCTATTCTGCAAATAGACCGTTGTGTTGCATGCCTCTACCCACAAATGAAGTGGTAGGCCTTGGTCATGCAGCATCGCCCGAGCTTCCCCCACAATTGTTCTGTTCTTCCTTTCAGCCACCCCATTCTGCTGTGGGTTATGAGGTGTCGTCAACTCCTGTTTAATTCCTTCTGTTGCACAAAATTCCTTAAACTCTTGAGAGAGATACTCTCCACCATTGTCGCTTCTTAAGGCCCTGATCTTCTTTCTTGATTCTTTCTCAACCAAAGCTTTGAACTCACAAAAATTTGGAAAGTTTGATCCTTCTTCTGCATGAAATAGATCCAGCATCTACAAGAAAAATCATCAATGAAAATCACATAATACCTTTGTTTAGCAGTGGAGGCTGTCGAGAATGGTCCACACAAATCTGTATGAACTCACTCCAAGATTGCTTCCACTCGACTGTCTCGATTATGGAAGGAATATTTTGCATACTTACCCAAGGTACAACCTTCGCATGTGTCCACTTGCTCAAGTTTACCTTTGGTAATTCCGGTAGAAATCTGCTGCATTATCTTCAAGTCCCCATGATGCAAGTGGCCCAACCTTCTATGCGATAACTCGCCAATATCTTGGCTTTGCACCAATTCTGCTTTGGAACTTAATGCAACACAATCATCTACCTCCAACTTGTAGAGATTCTTCACTTGAATCCCAATCCTCTTGGTTTGACCCGTGGCTATGTGTCTCAGGAACGCCTTTCCTTTACTGAAGACTACATCATAACCTCTGTCTTCCAACATCGTGACCGATACCAAGTTTTTCTTTAGTCCAGGCACATACTCTACATCAGTGAGGGTGAGAGAAGCTCCATGCTCCCTCTGAAACACAACTGTACCTTCACTTGAAACACAGTACTTTCCATCATCACCCATCTCTACGCGCATCTTGAGGTCTTTCTCCTCCAAGGTACTGAATAAACTCTTATTGTCAGTCACGTGGAATGAGGCTCCACTATCTAGGTACCAAACAAAACCCACCATTGATGAAACCATGAATGCAATGAGGGTAAAATCCAATTCGAATTGAGAGGCTAATGCCTCACCTTCTGATCCTTTTGAGGATCCCTTCTTGGATTTCTTCAATGGACAATTAGTTGCATAATGGCCCACCTCATGACAATTAAAGCATCTCACTTTAGATTTTTCAATCTTCTTC